>JAHLJS010000240.1:0-50000 GCA_038502445.1 Eremochloa ophiuroides
ATGTTTTTTTTCGTAAGCCTAGACCCGACTATCTGAGTAGCTAATTTAATCCCTTGTCAGTTCACTTTGTTTTACTTCAAAAAGATTTGTTTAACTAACACATGTTCCCTAAGAATAACCACAAAAGTTAGAATAAGTGCTTGCACCATGGCGGGCATTAAATATGAATTGCTCCTACAGGCAAAATTTCAATGATATTTCATCTTTTCCAGCAAAAAATTCAAGGCACGGATTGAATAGCTTAGATTATAAAAACCACTGAAGAATGTGTCCAGCAAAGGTACCATACTAGTGTAACTGTATCCAAGCTGCCATCAATCCAAGATATTGGTGAATTAACGAATTGCAACTATTCTATTGTCATGAAACTGGCAAGACGTTTCCAAAATCCAAGCACATCGATTTGTTCTTTTGAAGTTTAAGTAACATCAGGATTTCCTTCGTTTAAGATGTGGCTACACGAAACAGTTATGAACAGGTTCTGCCCTTGAGCAAGACATCATCTTGAGTTTACAAACGCATTGTAAATGTTAGATATATAGTTTGTATATATCCTAGGGAGTCCTAGTCCTATGTAATTAGGGAGTCCTAGTCCTATGTAATTATGTTTACTTGTACTCCAAGTCATGTATGACTATATATATATATATATATATAAAGCCACCCAACCCCTAAGGGTATGAGGTGTTCCGCTATCCTTCTACATGGTACCAGAGCCTAATTAGATCCTTACTTCCGCCTAACCCTAGGCCGCAGCCGCCGCCTGCTCAGGCCGCTGCTGCCCTACCCTAGGCCGCCGCCGCCGCCGCCTGCTCACGCCGCCGCTGCCCTACCCTAGGCCGCCGCCGCCGCCTGCTCAGACCGCCGCCGCCCTAATTCTAGGCCGCCGCCGCCTGTTCAGCCGTCGCCGCCGCCCCCCACCCCTGCCGCCGCCGCCTACCTAGGCCGCCGCCGCCATGCCTCCGAAGACGGATGACGCCACGAAGACCGCCGACGCTGATGGTGCCACCGATCCCACACCGCCCGCCGTCCCTGCCTACGCCGCCGTCAACATCAAGAACCACGTCCCCATCACCTTGCAGTTAGCCAACCCTAACTACACCAAGTGGTCCGCGTTCTTCAGGGCGCTCTGCGGCAAGTTCCTCCTCCGTGGCCACATCGACGGCACCACACCCGCCAACCCCGCCGATCCGCTGTGGGACGCAGCGGACTGCACCGTACGTGGCTGGATCTTCGGCTCCGTCTCCGACGACATCCTCGACCTCGCCATGGCACAAGATCAGGACGCCAAGGCTCTCTGGGATGTCCATTGCCGCCCTGTTCCAAGCCAACAAGGCGCCTCGGGCCGTGTTCCTCAGCGAGCAGTTCCACTCCATGACCCAAGGCGACTCCAACATCGACCAGTACTGCCAGCACATGAAGCAGGCTGCCGACGCCCTTCGCGACTGTCGGCCAGACCGTCGAGGAACCCCGGCTTGTCCTTAATCTGCTCCGTGGGCTCAACCATCGCTTCTCCAGCACTGGCCGACGACATCGCCAACCGAGACGTGCTGCCCACCTTCGCCGCCGCCCGCAACATGCTGGTTCTGAAGGAACTTCGCCTCGCTAATGAGGAGACTGTTCTGAAGAACACAGCCCTGGTTGCGGGCTCCTCGTCCTCCTCCGGTTGCAGCTCTGATGGCTGCCGCTCCTCGTCTTCCACCCCGCGTTCCCCTGCCAACCCACCTCCGCCTCGCCAAGGCGGTAACAGGGGCGGCAACGGGAACGGCAACCGCCGCGGTGGGCGGCGTGGACAACAGCAGCACCAGCAGAACGGCGCCCCGCAGCAGCAGCAAGGACGCCAGCAGCAGCAGCATAGCCGCCCCCCGGACCATGGTACTGCTTCAATCCCGGGGGTCGGCCTCCCTGCCGGGGGCGGGCAGTGGTGTCCTCCAGCCGGCGCTGGCCCGTACGGCCAACTCCCCAGGCGCACACCGCCTACACCCAGCATCAGCAGGCGTGGGACCCTGCTGCCCTGGTCGCTGCCCTGAACCAGATGCAGCTCACCCAGGGTAGCGCTCCCTGGGTAATGGACACCGGTGCTACCTCACACATGAGCTCCAATGACGGTATACTCCTTTCTCGCTGCCGTCCTTCCTCCTCCTCGGTTGTTGTCGGTAACGGCAGCTCCCTATCGGTCACTTGCCAGGGTGACTCCCAGCTCACAGTTTCTTCATGCCTCCATGCCCCCAGCCTATTGGGCTGAAGCACTTAACACAGCCACCTACCTTCTCAACCGCCGGCCCTGCTCGGCCGTTGGTGCCGAGATTCCCTTCTCCCGCCTATTCGGCAAGTCTCCCGACCTGTCCCACCTTCGCATGTTCGGCTGTCTGTGTTACCCGAACCTCTCAGCCACCTCCACCCATAAGCTTGCCCCCCGCTCCGCAGCCTGCGTCTTCCTTGGTTATCCCTCTTCCCACAAGGGATACCGCTGCCTGGACGTCTCCACGCAGCGCATAATCATCTCCCGGCATGTTGTTTTCGATTAGTCGTCTTTTCCGTATGCCACTAACACTGCAGGTTCGACTCCGGCAAGCTCTCTCGACTTCCTCGACGATGACAGCGACTTTCTGCTGTCACAGCAGGCTCCGCCTGGCGGGCGTGGCCCTGTGCCCCCATCCGGCGCTCCGGTCGACGACCCCGCCGTAATCGCCTGCGGCCCTCCGGTACCGCCAAAACCGCCGCCGGATCGCTTCGGCCGCGTCTACGAGTGGCGCCTTGCTGCCCCGCCAGTCAGCGACAACATGCCCTGCCGCCGCCACCGCCGGTTGCTTCGGCCAGCGTCCTACGAGCGGCGCCTCTACTGCCCCGCCAGCCGGCAGCAGCATCCCCGGCGCCCTCTGCCCCTGCACCAGGCCCCAGCGGCTCTGCCCAGGCACCCAGCAGCCCTGCCCAGGCGCCTAGCAGCCCCGCCTTCGCGCCCAGCGGCACTGCCCAGGCGCCCGGAGGTCCAGCAGCTACGCCCAGTACTGTTGGGGCGTCCGGCAGCGGTGCAGTACCTCCCTCCGGTACTGTTCGTCCTTCGACTCGGCTCCAGACGGGCGCCATCACACCCGTCGACTACAACAGTGCCTTCGTCACCACCGCCTCACCGCTGCCACGCGACTACCGCAGCGCTCTCGCCGATCCACAGTGGCGTGCGGCCATGGCCGACGAGTACCAGGCACTCATCGACAACGACACCTGGCGCCTGGTTCCTCGCCCACCCCGCGCCAACATCGTCACCGGCAAATGGATCTTTCGGCACAAGTTCCATTCTGATGGCACGCTCGCTCGCCACAAGGCGCGCTGGGTGGTTCGTGGGTTCTCCCAGCAGCATGGCATCGACTACGACGAGACGTTCAGTCCAGTCGTCAAGCCGGCCACGATCCACATCGTCCTCAGCATTGCTGCCTCGCGCTCCTGGCCCCTTCATCAGCTTGACGTGAAGAATGCCTTTCTTCATGGTCATCTCGATGAGACGGTCTATTGTCAGCAGCCGCCCGGCTTCGTTGATCCCTCGGCGCCTGATTACGTGTGTCTGCTGCAAAAGTCGTTGTATGGCCTGAAGCAGTCTCCCCGTGCTTGGCACCAGCGCTTCGCCGCACATCTTCGCACACTCGGCTTCCGCCCGTCTGCCTCCGATGCATCTCTCTTTATTTATAAAAAGACTGATGGTGTCGCCTACCTACTGCTCTACGTCGACGACATCATCCTGACGGCCTCGTCTTCAGCACTTCGTACTCGCATCACAGAGCGTCTACGCTCTGAGTTTGCGATGACCGACCTCGGCCAGCTCCACCACTTCCTCGGCATCTCCGTCACGCGCTCCTCCGACGGCCTGTTCCTGTCTCAGCGTCAGTACGCTGCCGAGTTGCTCCAGCGTGCTGGCATGGCAGAGTGCCACCCTACATCGACACCAGTGGACTCCAAGGCCAAGCTGTCTGCCTCTGATGGTGCTCCTGTAGCCGATCCGTCTGAGTATCGCCGCCTCGCTGGTGCCCTCCAGTACTTGACTTTGACTCGACCGGATCTGGCTTATGCTGTTCAGCAGGCGTGCCTCTTCATGCATGATCCCCGCGAGCCGCATCTCGCGCTGGTCAAGCGGATTCTTCGGTATGTTAAGGGCACCCTCTCCACCGGGCTTCACATTGGGACCGGCCCTGTCCAGTCCATCACCGCGTATTCCGATGCTGACTGGGCCGGGTGTCCCGATTCTCGGCGTTCTACTTCTGGCTACTGCGTCTTTCTCGGCGACAACCTGGTGTCATGGTCCTCCTCCCTAGGATATATAGTTTGTATAACTATATCCTAGGGAGTCCTAGTCCTATGTAATTAGGGAGTCCTAGTCCTATGTAATTATGTTTACTTGTACTCCAAGTCATGTATGACTATATATATATATATATATATATAAAGCCACCCAACCCCTAAGGGTATGAGGTGTTCCGCTATCCTTCTACAGTAAACAAAAGAATATATTTCACATTTAATTAAAAAAACATGAACATTAAATAGTTATAGGGAGCTATTGACATTAGCATAAATCAATCGTACATAATTGATACAGACTAATTCCACCAGCAGAAGCAAAAGCCTGATATATTACCTGATCAGGAATGGGAGGTTGCCTTGCATCTGTACCTCACTTTCTAGACAAGCCCTATTGCTGCCCTTGGAGCACTCAACAGCCTGAAACCAGTCAGCAAGCAGTGACCATCAAGCTGAAGATAGAAAGTCATTTAGTTGGCTGATCAATTATTAGGCCACCAAATGCAAGCTTTAAAAAAGAACTGACAACTGTCACTAGTGTTTTAAGGCAAGCAATAGATTAGAACTAAGTAACTAATACTATGCACAACATTAATTAATATCGATATCACAATATGCAGCCTAACTGAATCTTCCTTGTTTTTGATAGAGTACTATACCAATGCTTTTCCTATTGACAAAAAAAATCATTTCTTTCAAAAGAAATCACGTCCAGGATCAGGTGAAGCAACTCAAATGAAAATATCCTGAAAATTCAACCATCTATTGTAACAAGGTTTCAGCTAATTCAACGAGTGCAATTTACTTTTGTCATTCCAGTAACAAAAATCAAATTTCATAACACTTTGTCCAAAATAATGTCTTATCTCTAATTGGTCCAGTAAATTCTGCACCGCTGCTGCTTGCTAGCTTGCCACAGATGCTTTAAGCAGATGACCAAAAGGTTTGGATCATAACGCTGAATTCATTGAGCCATATAAAATAATTGTTATTGTACACAAATTTGTAGTCAATGTTCAAAATTTCAAACGGGCAGAATCCTATGCTGAGAAGCTACATAAAAAAAGTTATACATGATTATGTGTTTCCATAGGTAATTGGATCGACAATGCAACACCTCATAGCCATTAGCACCTCAGCATGCCAAAAAAAAAAAAGAAAGAAAAGAAAAGAATCTATCATGGTGAGTCATGTGAGCACTCTTTTTGTTCTTCTTTTGAACAAAATACAATTATTTGGGTAACTAAAATAGCTCAATGTACTACGAAATCGGCATTGTGAAAGACCACTATTCAAACTATATTCCAGTGATATATATATTAAAAAAAAGAAATGCAACCTACAACTCTATCTGTCACAGATTTAAGAATAAAGAACATCTTTTTCCTTTGGAAACAGATGGCAGGAGGTCAGGCGCTCTGCCTCTTCATTCAATAAGGAATAAATTAAAAAAGTTACAACAACCCCAGGTTTAGACACCAACTACAACCCAAAACTGTCGCAGAAAACACAAAAGCACCCTGAACCTGGGACACACCATGCGCCAGCCACAAGAAACTGTTGCGATCATTTGACATCCACAAATGAGAATTTCCTTCTACAAGACAGCATCACGTTGGATTAAGTAAAAGGATTAAACATGAAGCTTCCAACTATAATATAGCTCAATGTCCACGTTCCTCACGTAATTCTACAAGGACAGCGCTGATTAAGATGGGATATGGCAATGTGAACATGATCTTTGAAGCTTGCCGCCTGTTAGAAATCTTCCAGGAAATCATATAATAGATGAGGGAGGTAGAAGCTACCTTTCACGAGGCATGAGACTCTTTTCATCAGTAGTGCTAATTAGCTCTGTTTCTATATCCCTTGATCTTTACAGTGTTAGTTATATTTCTTTTCTTGCACTCGGTTAGTTATATTTCTTTTCTTGCACTCAACCACCATTAACTTCCATACTCAGCCAAATGGAACAGCACAGTAACCTCCTGCATAGTAAAGAAAAATCTTAAATGGTTTGCCTCAAGAAAAAAAAAAAATCTTAGATGGCTTGATAAAATACTCAAAATCCTAAATGAATTCTAGACGATATGAAGATTAATATGGTTATTGCAACTACCGTCAGGCTCCTTTTTGAAACTTATATGAAGTAATGAGAAAAAATGTATCCATCCACACCGTTCCTAACGTATCAAGGTTTTTGCGATGACTCAGTTTGAACAAGTTTCACAGACATTCCTATCGTGCAAAGCAGTCAACTAAAATGTAACATCCTGGCCACCTTTTAGGTGTGCAGTTTCAAAGGAAGATATCCATAAGTGTGGAGGTGTAAATTTTGGCTGTGGAAAGATTGATGTCGGTACAAAGCTTCCGTGTACTTTCTGCCACTGAAGTGCTTCACAAGTAATGGGTGATTCATTGAAACCAATCTTACTAATGTCAAAGGGTTGTTTTGCCAGATGCGGAGTTTCGCTAACGACAATTTGTTAGTGATGGCATAGCGATGACAGACAGGATGATATTCAAAAGAATGTTCCAACCAAACTAACATTTCTGCACAATTTTTTGACCTGTAACGCTTGTGAAAATTGGGCGTCATTAATTAAGCAGTGCATTTTGAAAAGCCAAATCCTACGCTAGGCCATAGGGCATTACAACTTGCACAAATCCTACCCTCTCTGGTTTACGGGTACTCAAAACAATGCAGAGATAATGCAGAGATAGCTTAAACCGTAACAAATCACAAAGTGCTACCCATTCTACAGCGAAATAGAAACACTGCAGTCTGCCCACCACCCAGTAGTGGCAGGCCGGCAGCGGAGACCGCGCACCTCTCCACCGTTGCAATATACCAGGGCGCGTTGCCGTGCCTCCTGCGGAGATATGCTTCTCACGGGTCAGAGGCTCCCTCCGTCCGACGAGCCGCCGCCGCTGGGGGGAATTTGGGGCATGGACGCGAGCGGTGGGGTTCGGCTCGGTCCTTGCGGATGCGAATTGGTTCAGTGATTCAGTCGGACCGTCGGAGTGTGAAGTTCGGTTGCGGCCGTGACCATGCAAGGTACAGCTTACAGTTGCAGGGGGTCTGGTCAACGTGGAATTTCTGTCAAATCCAATTTCTTTAAAAAGGAAAAATATGAGCATCAAAAAATAAACATAGAAACATACTCCATTTGTTCCAAATCCTAGTTCCTAGTTCACCTTAAATTTCTCCAAAGTCAAGATTTTTTTTTTTAACTTCAACCAAGTCTATAGAAAAAATGGACAAACATCTTCATTAAATTCTCTATGAAATATGCTTTTTAGACCTTTTATTTAAACTTGTAAATGTTTGTATAATTTTCTAATAAACTGATCAAAGTTAGATGGTATGACTTACGATAAAACTAATAAATTACTCCCTGTATTCTATGAACTTCGTCATTAAGTCAAATTTCTTTAAATTTAACCAAAAGCTCATAGAAAAATATATTAAAGTCTACAAGATCAAATTATATTTCATAACGTATCTATTGAATATAGTTTGGTGTTGTAGATATCTGCACATTTTCTACAAACTTAGTCATAAATTTTTAATGATAACTTAGTTAAAAAGTAGACAAGTTTAACTTGGAACAAAACTAAAACAACCTAGTTTAGAATGGGGAAGTATAAATTAGATTGCTTGGGGCAGTTTATCAAAAAGAAAAAGGAATGGTTGGGGCAGAGAAGAATCTAGCGTTATTGAGTTGACAATGTTGTGCACCTCTCGTGGTGCACCCAAAAAAAAAAAGAATCCGTCCTTTAAAAAATGCCTTTTTGTTGAACTGACGCATTTGCATTTTGTAAAGTTGGGCCCAGATTTTTCCATACTCAAGTACTGTACATTGTCATGCATGGTTCATAGCCGCCGCAAAGGCCTGGGAGCAAATACAAATCGGACCATGCTGTGATATTTTATCTTCAATTACAGTGAAGCTGCAGCTCAGGAGATGCCAAGAGAGGTAGGGAAAACTGAACCCACAAGAAACCAGCCCCAAACTTCTGGAAATGATCAAACCTGGAAAGAAAACCAAGAGGGATTTTTTCGGCCCACAAGAAAACTTTTTCCTATTCTTGTTAATCACACTTCAATGCAACATCATCAGCAACCATGCACAATGCCCCCTGGAATCACTGCACCAACCTTTTGGAAGTGTCAATTCCTGAACTTTCGTTTCATAGGGCTGCTTTCAGATGTTACACAACGAACAGTATATCAATCGTTGCTCACAAGCAGGCACCAACCAGTCTTCTCAGGCCGCTGCATGTTTCTCTGATGATATGCATGAGAATTGAGAACCACGCATGGTTCATGGAAAGGAGTTACTTCGGCCATTTCATGACCCGATCGCTTGAGCTATCAGTTCTTGGCACAAGAAATTCAGAAAACTTCAGACACAACCAAAACCAGTATCTTTCAGCGGAGATTTAGTCAATGTACAGATATTCAGCTCTACTCAACTATCAGTGTCTTCACTCCCAGACAAATTAGTGCAAAGAAAATGAATGGCTCCAAACATGACAAAACCGGGTATTTATTTTTTCTGAACGAACGTAAGTATGACAGAGCTGGTCAGAGAGCACTGCAATTTGGGCGGTCAACATGAACAAGAACCCTAGATTTAGGCAAGGATATTAAAGAAGAACTGTTTCTAAGGGAATAATTTGAGGTGTTGTACTGCTGTGGCATGTGGGTGATGAGCAAGATTCAGGTTACTAGAGCCTGTGCCTTTGGCCAACCGTGCTGCTTGAATTGCTGTCCTCCCTCCTATATACCCCTTAGTCAATGCAAGATTGCATCCTGCTGAGTGCTGTCACTTGTCTTGATATTCACAAGACCTGGATCAATCTGGACTGCCACAATGCAAGGTAGTGTCTTTCTGTCATGCAAGTGGACAGGGTCGATGACAGTTTGGTATACTCTGTTTCAACCGTTTGAGTTGTTCAACCTGTGGTTCTTGCCACTTCCTGCATCTCTGAGCATATATTCCACTGAAAACTTTAATTCAGCTTCTGAACAATTTTATGGTCTTCTAGCTAATGGCCACGATTCAAGTCCCCGTGTCCCGTCCCGCTAACCACCATGGATGGTTAGCGGGAACGGGACACTGGGAGGTCCATACATGATCTCACGGTTGCTGAGCCTCAAGAATTACTAGTATCATAAGAAACTTCATGCACCATATGTGCAAATGGGAAAAAAAAAAGAGGGAAAATGGTCAATTTTTTGTCACAAACAAACAAACAAACAAGCAAACAAAAAGGCTCAACTGATCTTTTCTCTGAACTTGCACCAAATTCAATTGTGCCACAAACAGCAACTGGCCATTTCTGTGTCAATGATTAAGGGAGACCAAAGGAAAAGACACCACAGGATAGCTACAAAGTGAACAATAATAACGCAAGGGAATATAAATCCTAGGCCTGTAGATGACTGTGAAGTGCTGAACAGTTTGGTGCTGCTGCAATTGTTTTCTACGCGTTGGTTGGGGTTAGAGGGAACCCAGGCCCGGCGCCCCTGCCCGACTGCCGCTCCTCCTCCAGTCCTCCTATACTATTACCCCGGCCGGGTCAAGGGGAGCGTAGGGCCCTGCCGACGTGGCCGTACTGGCGCCCGGGCCCACCGCACGTGTCCTGTTTTCCAATGCTGTCGCTGCTAATTTTGCTGTGTGCTCTCTCTTCGTTAATTTGCGCATCCATCGTCGGCTGGTGTTTCAAAATTCCATCCAAGTTCAATATAGTCATTTGTATAACCTCTCCACGGAGAATTCAGTTACGTTGCCATCTCGGTCGAAATATACATGCATGTACTATTGACTTCGTTATGAAATTTGTTCGGATAGGCCGGCTACTTGCGTATACGTATGTGTGTGTCTCCTGCGCGGTGTAGTTTATTGTTTTGCTGAGATTTCTTTTCTAGGTCAAATGATGAGTGTTGATTTTTGGCAAGGATTTATGCGTTCAGTTCATTATATATATATGCATGCATGCATGACGAGACCAACAGTGCAAAATTGTTAGTTGGAAGCATGCATTGAGATGCATGGGTATACAACTCAATCGATATATGCTATATGAACGAAACAGTATATTAACTAATAACATATATCTCAAATCAAATTGACTTGCGCTAGCAGGAAATATATGGCACAGCCCCTGAACGGCGTGGCGTACTGCATGCACACTACTGGCTAGTACTACGTACGGTCGTCATATCTTGGGCTAGGCATACACACAATAAAACTACACTGTTGCGATGAAGATGACCCGGCGAGTGTTGAAAGATACAGCTGCGAGCGCGTGGAACAAGACGCGCGCGACATGCGACGACGCAGTACAGCAGCTTGTAGCTCACGACCCCTGGTAGGTAAAAGCTTCTCCAAGGCGTCTCAGCTCGCTGGATCGTCGTCAAGCCCTTATGGTCATGGCCCCCCTCTATATCTCTGCCCGCTTGCGTGAAAAAAATAACACCCCAAATACTTCAGTCGAGAGGCACGGGCAAAGAAGTTTAACCAACCAGAGGGAGCTGAGTGTTGTTCTTCTTCCTCCTCCTGTCGTCGCCTAGCTCCTTATCAAACCCTTTTGTCAAATCATTTCGTTCTTGAATCCGTTAAAGTTGCCCGCTGCCGTCCTCTTCAAGTAGTAGCAGCGCAACAAGAAATCGGAAGCTTTATCTTTTCTAGCAAGAAGACAGGGTTGTTAGGGTTTTCCGTTCTGATCTTGTTGTAGATCATCGGTCGGTCTTGATTGATCTGAGTAGTGAGTGAGTGAGTAGTATGGAAGGGTCAGCAGCAGCAGCAGGAGGAGGTGGTGGAGGGGGAAGGAGGGGGAGAGTCGAAGACGAAGAAGGAGGAGAGCCTGCCGCCGGGCTTCAGGTTCCACCCGACGGACGAGGAGCTCACCACGTACTACCTGCGCCAGAAGATCGCCGACGGCAGCTTCACGGCGAGGGCCATCGCCGAGGTCGACCTCAACAAGTGCGAGCCGTGGGATCTCCCGGGTAAGGATCGGTGAACCCAACGACTGTATATGTATACACGCAGACATGCATGTATACTCACGACCAAATTAAATGAACTACGCAGACATGCATGTATGCATCATATGTGTGTACATGTGGGCATGGTTAATTTCCAAGCATCTACCTTACCTACGGGAGGAGTTTTCGAATTGTCATCGTTTGGTGCAAGTTTTTCAAAAGCTAAAAAGAAAAAGGCTCAAACGACCACTACTCCTTCAGATATCCTACATATGCATGCATGAATGGGTCGATCTGAAAGTTCTCTTTGTTTCTTACATTTTATATTCTTGCTGTTTAATCCGTCGTCCTTATTGTAGCTTGGTTTGCTATATGAATATCTATAGATTATGTTAAATGCATATATATGCGCTGTCATCTTCTCGTTTATTCTCTTCTCTCTTTTTTGTTTGGTGTGTGTACTGGCATAAGACCGTGTGCACGCATCTTCCTTCTATATATATATATGGAGATTTCAAGTTCTCATGGAGTCATGGTCTTAGTAATTTGTCCTCACCAAAGGCACAACTACCTTTTATATCCCTGATTTTACTTTTATTCTCAGTATATCTAAATTCGGAATTACCACTGGTGAAGAAATGTTATTAACATATGTAGTATATGCACTCGCTCCGGTCATAGTTGTTTTAGACAACTTCGAATTCACGTCAACAAATATGCCCACTAGTTGGCAATATATACTATATATATGCAAAATATGAAAAAAAAAAAAACATTGTATAGTTTTTTCATGGTCTTGATGTTCAAAGTCTTTTTAAATGGGTGGATTGGATATACAACCTAAATATGTTAATATTTTGTGAGAGTGGATGAAGCATATTTTTGTAGGAGGGGGGGGGGGGGCTACACTTACCTATTTACGTTCTAATCAAAATATTTACTTATAATTGTTTAAAATTTGATCTAGTTCATAAAAAAAGGTATTACTATTTGACACTAAATGGGTGTATTATAAAAAATATATTTAATTGCATGGTGATTGTAAAGATATTTATATGATATAAACATTGATATATTTTTGTATAAACTTGGTCAAACTCAATACGGAGAGGATCTATGTAGTTACTACATAGCAGAAACATGAATATGTTTCTGTGGGTATATTACCTTATGACAATATCTCATGGACCATCACAAACCGGTTAAAAAGTTTATGCTTTGAAAAGGTTGCATTTGTTTATTAGCAAGAAAGAAAACTACATTTGGTTGTTAAGGTACTAGTTCTACATACTCCCTCCGTATATGATTTATATGTCGTTTAGGACAATGACACTGTCTTCAAAGGATGACTTTGACTTCATATTTCTATAAAAATATTTATTGAAAAGTGATATATGTATAATACTTTTATAAAAGTATATTTGAAGACAAATCTATTTATATAGTTTTCATATTTTCAAACTCAACAATTTAAAAGGTATTCATGATTTATACTCCTAATGTTTGAAAAAAATTGTCTAAAACGACATTCTTTTTAGACGAAAGGTTTCCCCTGCTTTATTATCATAAAGCAAACAACATCCAAGCAACAGTGAAACAGCGCATAACCGCCACAATTTTAAAACTACGAACAAAAAAACGACATTCTTTTCGTATACAGAGAGAGTAATTCTACTTTATAGCTAGGCGTTTATTTGTATATGTTCTAACAACTGATTATATATGCCAGAGAAAGCGAAGCTGGGAGAAAAGGAGTGGTATTTCTTCAGCCTAAGGGACCGGAAGTACCCAACAGGCGTGCGGACAAACCGTGCCACCAACGCTGGTTACTGGAAGACAACGGGGAAAGACAAGGAAATCTACACCGGTCAGCTACCAGCCACGCCAGAGCTTGTAGGGATGAAGAAAACCCTGGTGTTCTACAAAGGAAGAGCTCCTCGCGGCGAGAAGACAAACTGGGTCATGCATGAGTATCGCCTGCACTCCAAATCACTCCCCAAATCTAACAAGGTATGTACGCTATACATCTATACATACATATACAAGTATTATAAAATTCTATAGTATATACATATTTCATGAACGTTAATTTATGATCCTAGACACGTTAATGAAGATGTTTTGTCTGATGATATGATTTAATTCAACAAATGTTTCTGGATGTGAGGTACAATCTCGGTAACTAAGCTATTACAGTGATTGAAACCGTGGTTGTATTGTTTCTCTACTTCTTCTTAATAAAATATGTGCCGAGCACGGTCAAAAAAATAATAATAATATGGTTTAATTTGTATGGCACGCAGGATGAGTGGGTGGTGTGCCGGGTGTTCGCCAAGAGCGCGGGCGCCAAGAAGTACCCGTCCAACAACGCGCACTCGCGGTCGCACCACCACCACCACCACCCGTACGCGCTGGACATGGTGCCACCGCTGCTGCCCACGCTGCTGCAGCACGACCCCTTCGCGCGCCACCACCACCACCACCCGTACATGACCCCGGCCGACCTTGCCGAGCTCGCGCGCTTCGCCCGCGGCACGCCGGGGCTGCACCCGCACATCCAGCCGCACCCCGGGACGACGCCGGCGGCGGCGGCGTACATGAACCCCGCCGCCGCAGCCGTGGCTGCGCCACCGTCGTTCACGCTCTCTGCTGCTGGCGGTGGCCTCAGCCTTAACCTCGGCGCCTCACCGGCGCCCACCATGCCATCGCCGCCTCCGCCGGCAGCATTCCACGCGATGTCCATGGCGATGAGCGGCCAGACGGCCGGCGCCGGCGCCGGTAACCATCATCATCATCATCAGGTGATGGCGGGTGAGCACCACCACCAGCAGCAGATGGCAGCGACGACGGCGGGGCTCGGCGGCTGCGTGATGGTGCCCGGAGCCGACGGAGGAGGGTTCGGCGCGGACGCGGCCGCCGCCGGGGGCCGGTACCAGAGCTTGGACATGGAGCAGCTGGTGGAGAGGTACTGGCCTGCCGGCTACCAGGTCTAGTAGCTGTGTGGCTGGGCTGGGCATGCAGCGCCAAAGTGCCGAGCAACGTGACAACGTAACGTTGATCGTCTATGGATCATGATGTAGGACGACAAGATTTGAGGTGTCTTTAATGCAGTCCGTTGTTGTAGTATCCTATCAGTAGCTTAAAGTTATTCTCTCTCTCTCTCTCTCTCTCTCTCTTTGCAGTTTTTTGTTGTGCTGTAATGTTGTCGAGGGATTATTACTAGTTGTTGTCTTGGCTTGTACAAAGCGGAGGATTGATAGGTTGATAACATGCATGTGCACCAAAAAAAAAAACAGGATTGGTACTGGTCCGTGTGATTGTTTCTGATAAGGTGCATGTTTAATGTTTTCTTCAAACCTAACCTTTGAATTTTGAGCTATAGTTACGTGACTTGGGGTTCCAGGAATGGACGAATGGTCACCACGAAACCGGCCCAGCGTGAGTTTCCTCTTCGCGAAGACAAGACAGTAGACAGCAGGGGTATGCCTCCTTGCCGGATTTCCTCCAGCATCCGGGACATGCCCGTAGCTTTGATTTGGATCTTCCGTTGAAGAAACATCCAAGCAGATTTGAGGTAGATTAGGGCCTTACGTAATGACCCTTAACATCACGGTTCAAACAAATATACAGCCATGTAGCGCAGCAACGTGAGTGGTGCACTAAAGACATGTTTGGATACTTCATAAAAAATACCATGGTTTTATAAAATACTTTGGTTTTAAAGTACCACGAAATATTTGGATAAAAAATGCTTCATAGTTTCAAAAACCATATGATTGCTAAAACTGTAGTCTTGTTTTAATAACTCCACTCTAGACCTCTTTTGCAAATTTCTTGTTTCTAAAAGACTAAAACTAAGATTCCTTGGAACCACCACATCCAAGTGTCGAAGATAACTTTTACAGCGACTGTAAGCTACAGCTGAAGTGATCAACAAATGCAAGACAAAAAAAATCATGAATTACACAAGCTCAAACACATGCACAACGCTACAATAAATAACCTATGAAATCAACACCCACAGATTTAAGCTCGCGGTCCCCAATCTGATAAAAAAAAAAAAAAAACACCGCAACCACAACTCTTCCTACACAATGGGGGCAGAAACACAGTTCTCGTGTGCATTGTTGTTCATAGATACACAGTAAGGTTCAGCGATGACGGACCATAGTGTCTATATAGAACACATCAGTGAAAGGTAACATGGTCAAACTTCCAAGATCTGCACGGTACAAAATCAAATACTAAAGTTAAAAACTCAAAATGCCCTAAAAAGCCAAACAATATTTTTATACAACAATAAAATCGTTTTGTTTTCAAACCAGTGAAAAAATGGATCTGTGTTCCAGTTACAGGGAACCAATAATGGCGTACCTTCTTCAACTATAATATGGCACACGCACACCAAAGACAGTGTTTATCAATGGTTTATTTGTCAGCATGCCGGCGCTTATGTCTCCGATGACCATGGTTGGCATTACTGCTCCGTGATGTTTTCTTCTTCTGCTTGTTGATACTACATGCAAATGAAAATATTCAAATTAGGTGGCAAACGAAGTCGATTTGTATAAAGTCATGTCGTTAAAACAAGCATCTAAAACTAGCTGAACATTGAGAAAAGAAAACACAAACCCGAACATTTCAATTAGGAGCGTGTACAAAACAAACACCGGCATAACCAACAAAGCAGAAGCCTGTAAAGAGAGAATATCTAAGCATGTTCATATGTTCAAAACAGCAAGACACAGTAAAAAAACATATATATAAAAATTAACTGATGGTTAGTTGGTGCCTACCAGATACCACACCAACTCCTCAGTTACAAATTGTTTTGTAAATTCATGTTGGTGAAGGTAATTCGAAATAGTTGCCTGAGCCTGGAAAAGAAAATGGCTGAGATTCTTGCATTGATCTGAGAATTTGATTATAGTAGTACTAAATGCAAAACATTTAGGATGAATATAAAAATGAAAGAGTTAATTAAATTTATCAACAGTAATCTATTATACTGACGGCGATGGGGAAATATATTGCAACTAGCAATAGTTACAATATGTTTAATAACACAAAAGAAAGCAATCAAAGACCTCAGCAACCAATTAATAATTAATAGTTTTGACACATACCAAAAGGTAAAAAAAACACAGGACCTCAGTGCTAATATTTTTCATCAGAGAATACAGCAGAAGCTACATGAAATACTGGTGGAATGAATATAAAATATCAAAGAACATAAAAACTAAGCTCAACTAAAAAGTGCACTAGAAATCCAGCCATGGTTTTTAAAATTTGGAAGCAACAAATATAGACAAAATAAGAACTACAAGCACACAAATATAGATAGCAACTGAATATTAAAAGGGACCAAAAATCCGACTAACGTAGATGAGAAAAGGAAACAGCAAATACCTGCTGATGATATGTAGTAGCTGTCTCAAGAAACTGCCCATATGCATGGCGCGCTCTTTTAGTATAGGGCTTGAGAGTAATTCTAATTTTCTCGACATGTGGTTTAGTAGCTGTAGCAATTTGATCAATATATGGTTTGGATAATTTCTTGGCCTCCTGAAAAACATAGGACCAAACAATTATATATCAATGATATTGCAGGGTTACCTGGTGAAAAAAAAAAAAACTGTGGCACGGGACCATAAAATCTTAAATGCTGGAGATGCACCTGGAAAAATGGGTCAGCAACTTGATGTGCATTTACAAGATGAGGCCTGACGAAGTCACTTGATGTTTGATAAACCTCCAATGATTTCTCTGAGACCATTTGGATATAAGGCTTTGCATTTTTCTTCAAGGTAATCCATTTTTCTTTAGCGACAGGCATCCATTTCTTCAAGAAGGCGAGTTCCATTTTTAGTGGAAAATAAATCAAAATGCCAAAAATTAGAAATATTAAGACAATATATTGCAAGATACCATGCTATGTTGTAATTTTAACATTTCAAATACACTTTATTCAACTACAGATTCACAACATGATACATGTATTGAATTTGCTACAAATGCATGAAGATATGATTCATATTTAATGCTTCAAAAACACCTGCTACATCATATTTCAGTAACTACAAATTCTGGAATATGTAAGAAGAGTATTACTGTCTTAGCAGTTTCCAGATGGGGCTCAGCCCATTTCTTTGCCTGTGCAGATTTTTCTGATGCCTGCAGTTATTTAGTTCACAGGGTATAAAAGTCAAATGGATAGATAAAGTATCAATTTAATTCAGAAATTTCATCCATATAAAAATGAACTACAAAGAAGATACACAGCACCTTCTGCAAGAAGCTGTCAAAGGCAGGTTTCCCATGTTCATTCCAGTGATTTGACATCACCTCCTGCATAGTAACATAACAAATGTGATGAGAGAAAGCAACCAAAGAGGATTAGTCTTTAGGTCCACTCGTACCATAGAGTGGGCTGCTTGTGTCGCTAACCAAGGTGGCAACCAGGCTCCATGAACCTGCCAAAGGAAAACATTCAGTATAACATGCATTGCAATAACCATGAAAAAAAAAAGGGGTAAGGTTGGCATGAAACATATAAGAGTATCGTGCTACTACTCATGGCAACCATAGCAACTATTCAGCTTCCTCACAATTAGAGCAGTTCAGTTGAAAAGGTGAGTTTCATTGAATTGTGTTGTCAGGAAGGTCACACATCACCAAGATGCGAAGCAGATATATTTACTAAACGTTTACAGTCAATTTACATCAAACTGACGAACATGAATTTGCTATTCTATATGCAAGTTCATCAGAAATTCACAATTAGAGAAGCCGAGCTGACAAACTAAGTTGCATTTGAATTGTGTTTTTAAAACATTGATATACTGTACCAAGATGGGAATCAGATAGTTTTGCCAAAAAAACTTGCAATGAATTTTCAACCTGACAAACCTTGATAGGATAGAAGAGAGTTAAATACATATATTTACCTCTCCCAGCTGTTTAGCTTTTGTGGTTGCTTCCAACTGCACTTTCATCAACTCCTCCTAGAGACATAAGAAACAAAGGTTCAATAGAATGCAAACATGCTACATCAGAACAAAGCATCACAGTAGTCACAAATTCTCAAACCTCAGCAACTTTAAGAGCATGTTCCGTCTTCTGAATCCTGCGCTTTTGATCACTGCTTGTCCTCTGGAGCTATTAAGAAAAGTATAGAAGTAAGGACACTGCTTGGTGCTTGTTAAATAATAAAAAAAAGGAGAAAAGCCTTTTTTTTTCGAGGGGCCTACCCTACTTACACAGAAACTGTAACAGGTGACAAGAATGAAAGAAAGCACACAGGATCTGACAATCTAGCCTGTCTCGCAATAGGAAATAACCTCAGACGTTTTTTTGACTGTACAGCTTGATTGCAACTCAACAAGACATGAGCCCCATTTTACTTAAGATAAATAAGAAAATGCTAACATGTGGTACGCTGTCATTCCATGGAACTCTAGGAAACTGAGCCTAATTCAGTAGGTTGAGGGTGTGGATCTATGCCTAGACCACCTAGGTTCGAGTCTTTATCGAGGCAAATTTGGGTGCCTATTTTCTTAATATAAAGCCACCTACTTCCTCCTAGGCTGGTTTCTCTTCTTTTTTTTTTCATTCCATGGAACTCTGACAACTAACGAAACTTCTTTTATCAAGTGACTACAATCACCAAATAGTTATAAGAGGAATGCAACCACAAATTTTCATGACTCGTCACTCATGTGTTGTATAGTTACATATTCACTTACAATTAACATGGACAGCAAAGAGAAATGGGGAACTTTTGAACACCTACCATACCACTACCTGAGTACCATTAATGGAATCTCAAAATGAAAAAAAAAAATAGCAGTAGGCATAACACAGAAAGCATGCTCTCTGTTTAACCACAGAAAATTCAACATGACCGCAAATCAATGAAAACTAATTGCAAACTTTAGTGAAGTAGAGAAAATTAGTAGTCTAATGTAGTAGCAAAGAAGATAACTACACAACCACAGCTGCACACTTACTTTCTCCAGCTTCGTATTCAGCTCTTGCACCTTCTTATCAGAATCGACAGCCCTAGCCTCCAGGGCTGCTTTTTTTATTTTTTGTTCTGTAATATCCTTCTTGAGCTTCTCGATCTGGAAGAAGTTCGATCAGAAACCACAATATTCTGTCACAGTAACAGTTCATGGAATTCTACCAGCCCACTACCTGCTTCTCGAGCTCAATAGCCCGTGCATTGGCCTTGCTTGCCTGCTCCTCTGCAGCTAAAGACCCCTTGGCCTGTATAGGCAGTAGCTAATGAACATTGCTACTTCAAAAAAAAAAAAAAAACAAAACAAAACAATGCTACAATAATGTATTCGTTGTCACTAAACCTCGAGGGAAGTTACTTCACTCTGCATAGTAGTTATCTTCTGTGATTTTTCCTTGACAATCATATCCAGTGTTTCAATTGCATCATTCTTGGTCTTCAACTCCAGGTTCTGCTCTGCAATGCGCGACTCTGCAGAACGAAAAATAACAATACCAGTTTCTCACTATTCAAAATTTTAAGAAGAAAATGACGAAGCATTTTGTCATGATTAGAAGTTGGTACAAACTTTCACTCAGGTACACATGCTATTTTCCCCAAATCGCTTCGCTCTCAAACTAAAGCTGAAGCTCACAAAACACAATAGATTGGTATGAACATAATGTGCTCTAACTTGTAAGGAGAATGTAGGCACAATGACAAGGCTTTTGCTCTAAATTGCAAGGGCTGAATAGAAACATTTCTCAGATATAAATCTGGCCTTCCTCAAACCATTTGAAATAGTCTCAAGTTGAAACGTACACCCAGCGAAACAGCAGCCAAACCATCAGGTACTGACCAAATCCCTCCCCGAACCCAACTCGCTCGCGTTACCCCGTCCCGTCACAACATAATATATAACATTGAATTTCCACCTGAACCCTAGCCAGTCAGCTAAACCCCTAAACCCCACCGACGACGCAGCAGAACAGGAGCAGCACGAAGCGGAGCCGGAATCAGGTAAGCGTGCACGCACCTAACGCGAAGATCTTCGCCCTGAGCTGCCCCAGCTCGGCGGCCAGCACCGCCGCCTCCTTGGCCCTCGCGTTCGCCACGATCTCATCCGCCGCCGGCGCCACGCCCTCCACCGCCGCGTCCTGCGCCGCCGCCGGCCCCGCGACGAGCAGAAGCAGAGCCATCAGCAGGGCCGCCGCCGCCGCGAGGAAGAGCCCCCTCGCGGTCCGCATCCTCACGAGGTGAGCAGGGCACGCACGAACCAGGAGTTGCTCGCTCGCCTCGGCGCCTCGTGGGAGACTACTACGAGGAAACCGAGGCAGAGAGGAGTCGGGAGGTGAGACAGCGCGGCGTGCCGGTAGCTCGCCTACTTCTTCTACTAGAGTAGTTCTACTCGTTCAGTCGCCTACTCGCCCCAAGCCACGTCATCACGCCTCGCTGCTTCGTCCAAGAGGGAGGCACGTGGGCGCGGCTGCTGCCTCGTCCGGTTGGCCGGCCCTGCCTGGCTGGCCGCGGAAGGGACGACGAGGTGGGTGTCACGTGGTCGCTGTGCCCGTGCCCCGTGCCGTCCGGGCTGTTTTTTTAAGAGGAAAAATGCCGTGGTGTTGTGCGGTGGGGCCCACGCGAGTATGCGACGGATTTCATGCCCGCCATAAAGCCCAGTTCATGGATGGGCCTACGGATGCTTCTATCCAGACGGCCCAGTGCGCTACAGCCCAACAACAGATTGGGCCAGGAAGGGAGGAAGGTACACGAGACTCGACGAGAAAGACGACGACAGCGGCAGCTAAAACGGAGCCGTCAGTGTCTGCACCTCCTCTTTTCCACCTCCTCCTCCATCCACCCGACTCGGCGGCCTCCGCTCATCCGCCCGTTCTTCGCTTCGCCGGCGCCGTCTCGCCCGCATAACGGTCTGAGGATCCAGGGAGCCGCTTCTCCCCCACCAGGTACTCGCTTGGTTCTTGCAGCCCTGTGGCAGCGTCTGATTTCAGCTCAGCTGCTGTCTGGAGATGAAGCGTGGTTGTTTGGTCCCCATAGACATGCTCCCGCTCGTCCCGGACTAGACCTGAAGTGAGAATCTTGATCGAATTTCGCGGGTTACTTCTGACTTCGATTTGTGGCTAGTATGAAGTTTCTTTGTGGTTCTTGTTAGTTGGTCAGTTGGCTGGTCAGCTCTGCTTCGGTCAGTGCACCTGGTATGTGTATGTTTCAGGTGATGCTCCTCCTGTTTGTTATAGGGGTTAATCTTGGTAAGCTTTCATTTAGTCTTATAGGATCGATGGTTGATGACCAAAATGACTATCTTGGATGGCCGTAGTCACGGGGTCTCTTATTTGTTGGTGTGGATGTAATCGGAAGCCTGCCCTCGACTGAAATTTGATTCCTCTAATTTTGATCAGTTATAACCTTTTCATATCGAAGTGATTAACATAGCATTCTTATGGTATGCTCATTTGTTGATCGGTGTGGCACTGTTTTTAGACTTTAGTGCCAACTGCACAACTACCATACGTCTTTAGCCTAAGTGTAGATGTAGGAAGACAGGGAGTTGTGTTCTTTAGTTGCAAAGGGCACTGATTCTTTGCTCTTTGGGCATAGATTCAGCAGATAGCACATTTGAACTTTTTTGTTTTTACAGATTCGCTTTGCTTTATTAGGTTACTAATATGAGAAAAGGGAGCTTGCAAATTGCAATCACTTTGTCTCTCAGGCAAGCACGGTACAATGCATTTCTATTAGTATAGGAGCATTTTAGCATGCTGGGCAACTTCCTTGGGTCCCCTTTGCTAACGCAACATTGTCTGCTATTTTGTTCACCATTGATTAAATAGACTACACAGGCTGCTAGTTTTTTCCTGCACACTGAAAATTTTATTTATTATTTAATGCATTCAGTGTATCATGCTGTCAAGCATATTTGAATGGTTTATCTTGATGTTGAACTAGGCATGAAAGCATGTATGCTTAACCTTCATTTCTGTTTAACAGCCTTATGGCAGACAGAAGTGATGGACCAATTGGGAGGCTCCCAGAACATGTTATCGTAGAAATATTCATTCGTTTACCGGTCTATGAGTGGGTGCAATTAGCATGTGTCAACAAGCATTGGGCAAGCATATTTCAAGGAGAATATGTGTGGCAAACTGCTATTGCAAGGAACTGGCCATCCGCTGGTCTCCGAAAACGTTGGCCTGGGCCAATTCCTAGAGGTTCAGCTAGGAGGTGAGTTCTGTAATACAATGTTGCTGTGTCCTACTGTCCTTTCCTAAATGTTGGTGTTGAAAACAGTCAAACTACTGCCAAACGCTGCTCTCTCTAGTTTCCTTGAATTCCTGATTTCTGTTCCTTGCATTATTAGATTACCTACATGTCCTTTGAATTTAATATAGGCAATTTCACTTTGAAGTGAAGTAAGGCAATAAGCTGGCATGTTCTCACGTTCAGAAAACAAGGTAAAAAAACCAAAACAAAGAACTAGCTTATGCAATACATGCTCGCTAGATCAGAGTTCAGAACTTGGGAGTCGTCCTCTTGGGATATCATCTAGCTCTAATGTCTTTAACATCCAATGAAAATTGTTTCTTGGGTCCTTTTAGGAGATTTCAAGCACTGTATGTCAGTGAGAACTTAGTACCATCTGGTGGGGAGATTGATGAGCTTGTTGGCCACACTTATCTCTACTTAAAAGAACAGCTTGAGCGCCCTACCATGCCTCCTTCCAGCATACTTCATGGCACCATCATTGGTGAGGTTTTCTGTTCCAACTTGCACAAGAGTGAAGTTCATCTGTTTTTTTTTTTCAGTGACAGTGCGCTTCAAGTGTTTAGTGATGATAGTGGATTAGTGGTCAAATGCATGCTCCAAAGATAAAAATAAAATGGTATCCGGCAATGAAATCATACCAACTAGTGGAGTATTTTGATAGAATATGTCTGGTGCCATAAGAAGAGTTAATGTATAAGCATACTTCAGTATGCTTTTAAGAAAGTATTTATCTGCTCCAGTCTAAGGTATGCCGGATGGATTCTCGAGCAAATGAGGTGTTCATGAGCTATATGTACACCACAGCTTATTAGCAACTGCAGGTGTTTTAGGGTTGTGAGGACAGGACATCACTGAGCATTCATGTCCCCTTCCCCTGTTAGATAGGCTTATTGAGTTCTCCTATAGGCCATAGCTGCTTCAGCGGAAATATTGGAGTTCACAATACTTCTCTGTACTTAATAGTTAAGATAATCCTCCCAGAGGATTGCTCATACTCATGCTTGTTCTAACACTAAATTAACATGCCTTTTCTTCTCCGTACAGATCAGTTCATTGCTTGTGGTAATACAGGAGAAAAGGCTCATGATCTTGCTTCAAGAATATGGCTTGCAGTCATTGACAGCTTGGAAGAAAACCAGCAGACTTTCATGTTGTTAAAACGCATTGCACAAGAAGGAGAAGTAAGATAATTTAGTCTGCATCTTCTTAACTCACAAAAAAACAATACCTACACTTCCCGAGTTACAATGGACACAGGCATAAAATTCCCCATAAGTACTACCCTGATGCTTGGTGATGTTCATGTTTTAGTAATGGCATAGTGGCATATAACAGTTTAAGGCATATCATAGAGACATAGACAACTGATGATTGGCTTTTGGATATGCTAGTATAGTAGTATGTAGTATCCATGGCAGATCACTTATGTACCTCTTCTTTGATGTGCAGTTTTTCCTTCCATTTCCCTACTCCAGATCATATAAGGTACTATGGAGGGTGTTTGACAAGCTGTTCACCGACTTCCGTGACTGTTTCAGTGGGGCTGAGTACCATGATGCTCTATCAACTGCTAAGTCTAGGTTTCAGCCGGTACCTTCTACATGGCTTGGCCATTAATACACTGTTGTTGCTCCTGCTGTGCACTTTACAAGTATCATAGATAAAGTAGTGATACTTTCCACCAAGGATAAAGTAGTGATATTTTCCACCAAGGCAAGGCCCAATGCCAACGAGTGGCACTTGCAGTGGTCAGTTCGTGTACATGTAGCATCTTAACAGCTTCAAGAGCATTAAACTGCTGTTTGAGATGGAATACTCAGTGTTCTTGTAAGTCCTTGAAAGTGATTTGGTACACTTCGCCATTTGCACAGTTACTTCAGTAGTTCAGTGTAAATATACTGTACTACTACTCCCAGCACTACCCTGTTTCTATTCAGCTTCCAATAACTGCTGGATTTATTTTTTTCAGGAGGAAAAAAATGCCGGGTTTGTCTTCTAATCTGCATATAGTCTATCCTGTTTCTATATTTTCAGCTTCCAATATCTGTTGCTTCTAATCTCCACATTGTTTTGTGCTGAATGATTTTACGGGCGAGGCTAATTTAGATGTAGCGGTGCGGTGTACTTCACCGGGTCCTCGATTGGCTTACCTTTCCATTCATGGCAAAGGAGCAGGACTCCATCTATTAAAGACAAGCATGTCTCAACAGAACCAATGTAAGGGTCGAGAAAACGGAACAGCCAAGACAATTTGCCGTCACAAACGAAAATCCTGTGCACCATTCTTCTTTCCAGCGCACTTCACATGCGACGGTGCATGCTTGTGCAACAGATCATCCCCAAAATCATGCTCACGGCATGAGAGAGGACAGTCCATAACGTCCTTCTCGCAATGTCCCCAGCCTGTCGCAAGTTACCGACGACTATAAGTGCTTCCACATATTCCACAATCACCGGGGCCCCGTGCATTGTTGCTTGCGCCATCTGTCGCCGATCGTCGTCCTCCCCAGGCCAAGCCAAAGCTCCAGCTCCAGCAATGGCGAGGTCTCCCCTGCTTCTCGTTCCGCTGGCTGTCGTCTGGACATGTTGTGGCGCGGTCGTCCTAGCTCGTGCCGACGACGACCCGATGCTGGAGCGGTTCGAGCAGTGGATGGGCAGGCATGGGCGGCTGTACGCCGACGCGGGGGAGAAGCAGAGGCGGCTCGAGGTGTACCGGAGGAACGTGGAGCTGGTTGAGAGGTTCAACTCCATGAAAAACGGGTACAAGCTGGCTGACAACAAGTTCGCCGACCTGACGAACGAGGAGTTCAGGGCCAAGATGCTGGGCTTCGGAGTCGGACGGCCTCACGGCAGAGCCGGGCACACCACCATGACGCCAAGCAGCACCGTGGCTTGTGTTTGTACTCTCTCTCTCTCTCTCTCTCTCTCTATCTCTCTCTAGCAACAGCGTCACCACAGCCACAGCAAATAATGAATCTAGCCGTCGAAAGTTTATCAGCTATGATGTTTTCACATGATGTTTGTGGTGGTTATATATAGATTGGCAGTGGACTGGGCCAAGGTTTTTTTGATGATCTACCGAGAAGCGTGGATTGGCGAGAGAAAGGAGCTGTCACGCCGGTGAAGAACCAGGGGTCGTGTGGTGAGCGATAGCATCAGTGAAATATGTATATCAATATATGGATGCGACGCCTGTTTTAGTGAGACTTGGCGTGCCCTGCAGGTTCTTGCTGGGCGTTCTCTGCCGTTGCGGCCATCGAGGGCATCAACCAGATCAAGAACGGGATGCTAGTGTCCCTATCGGAGCAGGAGCTGGTGGACTGCGACACCAAGGCCGTCGGCTGCGCCGGCGGATACATGAGCTGGGCCTTTGAGTTCGTCATGAAGAACCGTGGCCTCACAACCGAACGGAACTACCCGTACCAAGGTACGTACTCTCCTACAGTCTACGAAAATGGAACGGCTAGCTGCCATGCTCTTCCATGTCACTGCACCAAGAGATCATGGATTTGCAATTCACGCTCGTTGCATTCGCGTGCAGGGATGAACGGCGACTGCCAGGCGGCGAAGCTGAAGGAGAGCGCGGTGAGCATCGCCGGGTACCTCAACGTGACGCCCAGCAGCGAGCCGGACCTCCTGCGGGCCGCCGCGGCGCAGCCGGTGTCCGTGGCCGTAGACGCCGGCAGCTTCGTGTGGCAGCTCTACGGCGGCGGCGTGTTCACGGGGCCCTGCACCACCGACCTGAACCACGGCGTCACGGTGGTCGGGTACGGCGAGACCCAGGGGGACACGGACGGCGACGGCAGCGGCGCACCCGGGCAGAAGTACTGGATCGTCAAGAACTCGTGGGGGCCCGAGTGGGGCGACGCCGGCTACATCCTCATGCAGCGCGAGGCCAGCGTCGCGTCCGGCCTCTGCGGCATCGCCCTGCTCCCGAGCTACCCGGTCATGTGAGCCGCCTGGCTGCCGGCGTTGAGACCTGCAACTGCAACTCTAACAACAATCAATCATTATGTTACGTTGTCCACCTTTCGAACAAATGGCGTTCCTCTTTTCGGATACGATGCTGTTTTATCTTGGCGGTCGACAAGGGTACAGGTACAACATGAAGATTGAAGACCGTGTCAAAAAAACCTGGCAGATTCCATCAGCGGGAGAAACCGCAACAGGAGTGCTGAAACAACGCTCATAAATCAGGATAAGAATGTTACAGAATTACATCTTTTCTACTTGTATAAGTAGTACCACAAAACCGAAGTTCTTGTGAACTAGGTCTCCAGTTTCTAAGGGTGTTATTGTAGCCAGCTACAAATAATACAATTAAAAATGTGAATTCCTGGTCCAAACAGGCTACAACAAAAACTGGAAGACGCGGGTATTGCTTCCCAGAAACCACCGTTCATGTCATTTCTTCAGCAATTGTTTCAACACATCTTCTGCGTGCCGCTCCATCTTTGGTAGAGCCCAGTCATGCTGGATGATATCCAGGCTGTCTTTCTCAGCACCCAAACTCTGGAAATGGCCAATCAAAAATGGTAAGGTCTCAATCTTTTCTCAAGAACAGATGTTATATTGACACAGATATACACATGTGAAATAAACAAACAAAATGCAGTAACCGTACATATCGAGAAATCTGCTCTGGACTGGATAACTATGGCAGCAAGACAACAACTAAGTGAAGAATAATAATTAAAAAAAAAACTTCTTTGTTCACAAAATAGATATCTCAAGATTGCAAAAATAAGATGCCAAAAGCAGGTAATAGGAGCCATCAAGTTCTTGTGATATCACTGACACCAGAGCAAGAGGAAATCAGCTACAATTTGCACCGTACAACAGGATCCTTGGACCAAAATATGTAGGAGGCTGCTGATTGACTAACTGCATACCATAACAGCTTGCGATACATGTAATTCAAATTTCATTCACAAATGCTTCACCTAACCAACCACAAACTTCTATGTAAGATGAATTAATATAATTTTTAAGAATGCTGAATTAAATATGAGACTAGCAAATTAAAAAGTGAAGGACTATATGCTAAGCAGAGCTGTTTTTGTTTCTTTTGATGGGAAAATTAAGGGTTGTGTGATGTACCATGCATCATCATGTATCAATCAGGAACAAGCATAAAGAACAGAGAGCATCTTACCATTGTTGGGTTAAATCCAAATCCACCACCCATTTGCATCATCTTTTGTGCATCATCAGTTGCTGCACATCCAGGCAAAGATAATCAAACTCCCAGGCAATGCAAAATAATGAATAAATACCACTGACAAGTTTTCCAGAGACATATAAAGGTGAGTATCGTTACCGTTTTCTTCACCAAGGATCAGACTGAAAAGACCCCTCAAGCCGAATAAATTGAGGAAATACCTATAAAGTACAGCAAACATTATGGATATTAGAGTTAGAGCTCCTAATCGCTATAGCATCAAGGTAAGACACAAAGATAATGATAATAGTTTTATATAAATACCATGAACGGCTGCTAACATAGCTGACATCAACAGTGCTCAGGTCAATCCCATTTTGCAGCATTCCCCTGAATCTCTGAGTCAATGGAAAGGGGATTTTCGCTGAAAAGAGATTGGCATATATGTGAGCAAGCTTCAACTACATATAGTGGGAGATAACACGTGATAACAAAAACAGTAGTATTCAGCTCTTAAAGAACACATCTCTATTACATGAAATCTGCGAACTACTAATTTCATCAGAAGTATTCAGCTCTTAAAGAACACATCTCTATGTTTTATTGGGATCACAAGCCAGGAGTTGAAAAGTGCTAGACTGAGAATGTGGCCATAAAATAGCATTTTACCCTATCATTTCCAATTACAAAATGAAAAGAAATGGGAACCTTTCAGCACATAGTTTTGGTATCAGGTTTCTTCCGAAGATTGCCATACCAAAATGTATTAAGAAGCATATCCATCATCTATTGATTATAGGATAGCATAAGATGAGTCGAGTTGTGTTTATATACGATAACTTTGCAGAGACTTCAAAGGTAGAATTGAGCTTCTGGACTTAGCAGAGGTGATCTTATAACATCAAGGAATTAATATGGGGAGTAAACTGTGTAGCTGACATATGAAAGATCAGTTATCTCAAATCATATATATATATTAAGCAAATATGAACATACCTGCAACAAAACCTGAAAAGAAAAAGTTCACCCATGCAAATGTAAGAGTCTGCAAAAAGACAAAACAGCATGTTAATATAAGGTAGAAGGCCACAGGATTAGCCAACTATACTGCGAGTCTGCAACACAAATAAACCAATGTGCAGAATATAGAACCTGAGGAACTATCATGGATAGATTCTTCTTCATCATGTCCATGGCCATGTTTGGATCTGAAAACATGGCTGCCTGAGCCTTCTGCGCCTCTTCCTTTGGAACATGAAGTAATCCATTTTCCTACAGTCACTAGATAATGTAAACAAGATATACACTAAAGAAATCTTGTGGAAATGTCCAATGATTCAAATCATGATAACTACGCATCATCAGGCCCATCGTGGCAAATATATAACTTTGGTGGCATTTGGATTGGTGTATTTATCCCCGCAACCGTTTGCGCTGCTATCGGTTCACGATACCATGTATCTGTTTCAGGGAAACCGGAACCGTTCGCGGAGGGATCAAATACGGTGGCGTGCAACGTGGTTATCGTCCACCTCCAGGCTGTAACCGTTAACGTAGCTCACGGGTGTCGCTGGGTGTGCCAACGAAACAAAGTGTGTTTTATTACGGTACGACAGGTAGTGGCGGCAACTGTTTTCATTTACGTTATCACTTCCAAAGTGGAACCAAACAGCACCTTTGTGATTCCTGTTACCGCACATATTGCTAGTGCAGACTCTATTATCACTAAACATGGTAAGCTCAACCGTTTCCACGATCGTTTCTTAATTGGACTCACTAGTCAGCTATTTCGATGCTTCACTTAGAATTACAATTACCTCGTTGGTGTAATAAGCCTTGCGTGCCTTGAAAGCCTTGGCCGGGATGAACTGCGAGTTGGTCCTCAGGTTCCTCGCCCTGATGACCACCTGCCTGCGGATCAGCAAAACCATCACGTCAGCAGTAAATCAACAGCTGAGCGCCAGCAGCTTAAACTCACAGCCTCCGATACAGTAGCAGATGCAAATCTCACTATAAACCAAGCCCCGGAGGGAGGGGGTTCCTGGATCTAGATCGCTCGGATCCAGCGAACCCTCCGAGCGAACCTGGGAACAGATCGGGAGGGAATTGGGGGGTGGGGAGAAGAGAAGTGCCATACCCTTCCTTAACGAGCTTGGGGTCTGGAGACGGGGAGGCCGCCGGGGAGCGCATGAGCTTGGAAACAAAGTAGCGGAGCACGCCGATGAGGACCATAACCACGGAGAGCGGGATCAGGACCCAGTCTCGGATCGCCGTGTCCAGCACCAGCTCCTCCGCCATCGCCGCCGGGACTGTAGGCGCTAGCTGCGCGGCGGACGACTGCGGCGTCGAGCGGAGAGCAGCGAGCTCGCCGGGTAGGGTGCGGTGTGTGCGCGTGCGGCGGACGGCGGTGCGGGTGCGGATCGGTGGGCCGAGGCTGACGTGACGACTTATTAGCAAAGGAGAAGTCTTCGGTCTTCCGATTCGCTTAAGAATTGAAGGTGGTTTATTGGGTCGGATAGGTTTAGACATATAATTGAATCTCTACAACTAAAAAAACCTGAATTGGACCCGTCTACCAAACCGTGTTGAAGCAGCTTCAACCTGCGAAACAATTTCCACCCGGACTTCCCCCGTTGCCATGCAAAAAAAATTGTAGAACAAAAAGGAAAGACTTCCTGAAATCACATGCAACAAAAAAAAAATCTCGTGACTTCTTAAGATCACGCGATTTGCATTCCACCTTGCCGTGCAAAAAACAAAAAAAAGGAAAGCACTGCATCATGCCCGTGTGTATAGACGATAACCAATCTCGCGCTGCTCTCTTCTCCTCCGATTCCAATCTCGCGCTGCTCTCTTCTCCTCTGATTCCAATCTCGCGCGGCTCTCGTGCGAACAAAAAGGAAAGACTCCAAACGAAAACCAATCTCGCGTTGCTCTCTTCTCCTCCGATTCCGATTCCGATTCTGCTGCAGCCTGAAGCCGTGGTGGAGGGCGCATCTAAGTCTGCCGCCGCCGCCTACCACGGCGTCGCCGGAGCCTTTTCCCCGAGCCCCCTCCTCAACTTGCGTCTCGCCGTCGCCGGAGCCGTCACCGGAGCCGTTTCCCGCCCGCTCCTCAACTTGCATTTCGCAGGAAGGAAGGTGCCGTGGACGCCCGTGCCGTCGGCGTGTGGCGGTCTCCCCTATGTCGCTCATCGCATCCTCGTCTACCCCGACCGGCAAGCCTGAGATCTCGGCGCGGCCTCATCCGACATCCAGCCGGCGTCCATGGCCACGACGCGCAGCTCCCGTCGCTCGTCGCTCGTGCCGTCGGCAAGCCAAGGGGTAAGTATCCGCGCTCTCTTCTTTTCAGAGTTCTAGAGAAAATCCAATTAACTGACCGTTGAAGCTGTAGTTCTTTCTAGAGCCACTGCCAAATCGAACATCAGGATCCTTGCCGTCCCACCGAGTGATAAGAAGGAAAAAAGAGAACAATAAATGGTACATATGCGAAAAATATTGTCTACGAAGAGGTTCTAACTCTATAAAAAGGTATTGTCTTCTATTTTTTATAACCGATGCAAATCTAACATTTATATCGCAATACTAATATTTGTCGTATGAATCAGCATTTTCAGGTAATAGAAAGAGTCTGAGAATATGACATGTAGCATATGATGGCTTGAGGACATGTCATTAATTGGATATAATGGTTATATATATTCTCTCTCTTTTTTATAAGACATGTAATCTTGAGACTCCAAACCTTATGATTACGAAAACTTTTTATAACAATATAACACACGTTTATACATGAGTTTTTTTTTGAACAATTTATACATGAGTTATTGTGATCCTGCCATATAAAAATATAACATACATGTGTACATATTCCCGTTGCAACGCACGGACACTCACCTAGCAAAAGTATATAATTGAATCGCTGAAAATACTAGGAACATAGAGTATACTACTGCATGTATCACAAGTACCCTTTCTTTTCCTTTTTTTTTTTTCCTTTCTTTACCAGATTCCTATACGATTCCCTTTCTCAAAATGAATCGAAAATTTCAGGTAACCTGCAATCCTGCATGAAGTACAAACTATTCTATCCAAATTAAAACAACAGCGGGGTACTTTCCTATACTGAAACGGACACCAGTTGGAAAGTCATCCACCGATAGCCGAGAGTCCATATATACTAGCGTATTCCAGCATCCATCTCCCGCATACTTGTTACTTGTATATTTCACCTTCTCCGTTTTCTTGGCGAGTTCATCATTTTTCAGATCGATCCCCCTACGCAACGCCAATGTTATCCTAGGCTAAACCGTAAACAGTCGGTCGCCCTTCGTTTAGCGTTTAGACCATTTACATGGTGTTTAAACGGAGTTAAACGGTCTAAACGGTTTTACATAATATTCCCAAAATATCCATATGTATTGATGTAAAATCAATTTTACCAGCATTTATACATATTTGTGCAATTAAAAATCAACTACTTGTCTTAAGTTGGCCGAGCTAGTTGGGTTGCTGTCTTAAGTTTTTACTGTGTATCTCTGTTGTGTCGTTCTCCTTGTCTACTATGTAATCTCTCCTGTTTAGCTTCTCGGGTGTCCCCAGCTAACATTCATTAGCTAAGGTCTATACTTGGGATCACTTATGTACTTTTCTCAACTTCTCCTTAATGAAATACGTGCTGTGCACGATCGCGAAAAAAAAATCTACTACTTTAGTATGTATATATAGTTATGCATGTAAAAGAATTAAATATACATATTTATACATGTAATTAATCAAGCATTCATATTTATAAATACAATAAAATTTAGTATATAAATTTATGCATGTATAAATTATCTGTATTGACCTGGTGCTCGCCTAAACAACCGTATAAACAGTCGTTTAGCCCGTTTAAACCCATTTACCTCCGTTCCGTTTAGAGCGTTAATACCGTTTAATTCCGTTTCTTTTACCGTTTAAACGGTCAACCGTTTAATTTCTGAATAATGCCTAAACAAAATAGTTTGCCACCATTTACCGTTTAGCCACCGTTTACATGACGATTTAGGCCGTTTAGGCGAACACTGCGCAACGCACATGGTATAGACCCCGAACGCACCAAACCCGCGTAAACCCCTGCCGGCTGCCGCTATGTCGGAGGTTGAACTTGAACCTGATCTCGAGGCTGGCGTGGCCGCTGCCACCTCAACGACGAAGGCGGCGGCGTCGAGGCTCGAGGTGGTCGATTTCGTTTGGGCGCCACCGTCGAGGCCAAGGCAGCAGCCGCCACCGCCGTGGCCGCCGATGAAGGTGGAGGACGGGACCCCGTGGCAGCAGTGGGATTTCGTGCGGAAGGTTTACGCGGCCATTTTGCTGCAGTACTGCCTCGCGGGGAGCGCCGTCGCCGTCACCTGCTTCGTCCCCGCCATCCCGCGCTTCTTCACGTCCGGCCCCCACGTCGCTGCCTACTTCGCCTTGGCCGTCGTCGTCGTCGCCCCATTCGTCGGTGCGCCGCCTCCGCTTACTTTGATTTCCTCGCTCTTAAATTCCGATCGATCCTCGCCTCGTCCGATCCTCTCCACTGTGGTTTTTTCATGCCCTGTTATTACTTTGGGTGTGCTCGTGCTCAATCGTGCCGTGCAGCCTTATGGCCGACGATCAAGTACAGGGAGAAGCGCCCGGTGAATATGCTGCTGCTTGGCCTCCTCACGCTCTGCTTCAGCCTCAGCATCGGCATCTTGACCAACGCCTTCACCGCCATTGGTATAGACTCTCGTCATCACTTATCACATTCCCGTTGTGTGTGTTCTAGCTCTAGTTGCTGTAGGTGGTGTGATGCATGCATGGTGCTGTTTATTGATCCGTTGTGTTAATGGGATGAGTTGTCGGTTGTGGGAATGTATTGATCCGCTGTTATTGATTTGTAGTTTTTGTCTGCACACGCACACGGCACACACACATGCACATGCACAAAATCCAGGCTAGCTATACTGTAATTGTGCTCGTGCTCAATCGTGCCGTGCAGCGTTATGGCCGATAATCAAGTACAGGGAGAAGCGCCCGGTGAATATGCTGCTGCTTGGCCTCGTCACGCTCTGCTTCAGCCTCAGCATCGGCATCTTGACCAACGCCTTCACCACCATTGGTATAGACTCGTTATCACGTTCCCGTTGTGTGTGTGCTAGCTCTAGTTGCTGTAGGTGGTGTGATGCATGATGCTGTTTATTGATCCGTTGTGTTAATGGGATGGGTTGTCGGTTGTGGGAATGTATTGATGATCCGCCCCGTTGTTATTGGTTTGTAGTTTTTGTCTGCACAAGCACACGGCACACACACATGCATGCACAAGATCCATGCTAGCTAGTGTAATTGTACTGGTCAGGACTTAAAATATTTTTTTTAGAGAAAAGCTTAATATAATTTTACATCTAGATGATGATAAGTCTCTATTGCTTGACTCCTTAGCAACTCAACAATAGAACAAAATCGACATGCAGAAACCCTTACTGCATCATGACATGCCTTGAGGTTAAGTGTGAGTTTGCTCGTGTCTTCATGGCTATCGAGGTTGACTTTTGTTTATGAAACTCATGCATCGCATGTTCATCTTACACAACTGTAGATTCAAATAAAATTCAGTTGTGTGGCTTTCAGGCAATGCTGAAATGTTATTTGTATCTATCTGTCTAATGTTTTATGGAGGTTTGTTGTCTCATTTAATGATCTGCAATTTTTATATGTTAACAGGTAGGGGGGTTCTGCAATTTATGGTCCTTACAGGAGCTGCTATGGTTAACTGTCAGCAACACTACTGCTGCAGCACAGTCTACTTCTGCTACTAATCAGGAGGATGGAGACGGCCAGGAACCAGCACGGCCCAGGAGGCCCGTGAAGCCCAATCGAAACATCGTCGGCCCGGAGTGGAGCAACTATCTCGTACTTAAGCCTGTGTATTGAGAGAGTTGGGGAGGAAAAATTGTAAACAGAAAACACTGAACTCTCAAATCGAATCTTCCTCTGCCGAACTACTCCTGCTTTCCCCTCCCCCAAGTTTCCTTCTACCGTTGTTCCTCACATTAACCTCATCTTCTACACGATATGGGCAGCCATAAGGCAGTACCAAGTCACCACCTACTGCCCCTTCCTGATCAACTACGTCCTCATGCTTTTGTTCTACTTCATTGTTCAGGTTCTCTTTCCTTTCAAAATGTTTCCAACAGTGTTCCTTTTCCTACCTGATGCGTTTCTATCTCACTCACTCAGTGCATTTGGGTCCTGCCAGGCCTACTGTCCCATCGGAAGCTTCAACGTGACCTTCGTCGGGTGCTTCTTCGCCATGCTGTTCGCAGTGTTCATCGTCTATGACATACCCCTGTTGATCAGGCGCCACTCATACAATGAACACATCTTCGCTGTCATATCGTTGTACCCAGACCTGATCAACCTTCTCGTGCGGCAGGCACACCGCACACGTGGGTGACGGCGGCGACGATGCGGCGAGCAACTGAGCAAGACGCAAGCGACACTGGCCTGAGATTGCTCGAGCAGTATCATTCGAAGGAAGAAGCAGCAAGAGAGATGATAAGGTAGGGGTAGGGATGCCATTCGTGGGCCTCTACATTCTGGACTAATCACTTGGAGTGCCAAGTGCGCAAAATGAGCGAGATCGTAAAGTTTTATTTCTTCGGGTGGCAAAAATGCAGTGATAAAAAAATGCAGGAACCTATATAAAATTGCCATCTGAACTCTTGCCATTTGTAAATGCGGCACAAAAAAAATAAATATTCCACTCCCCTTATCAAAGAAACATAGAAGCTTTAAGTAATCTACTTAGAACAGTGCTCTGATATCCGTTGATTTAAAGTTATTTTCCTAAAACAACTTATACGATGTGTAAGTATGAGCGATTTGGTGGAGACGCTTACACAATCTGGTTGGTTGAGAAATTTTTTGACTGGTTAAGCTTGGACGGCTACACCAATAGTGATGACATAGCAGAATCAGAGAAGAGACACTTTGCGGTCGTTCACTTATATAGGACACATAGATATAGATTAGGAGTTCATGAAATCCGTTTCTTAACGTAACAAAAAACAATCAGATATTCAGAATTGATTACGCAACAAATGCTTCCACTCAGCCAAAAAGGAGAAACGAATCCTATCTACCCATTCGGCACTGGCGGGATTCCAAAACTGAAAATGGATCAGAAATCCCAGCAAAGGAGCAAACTCATGTACTGCAACGCCTCCATTGTTTGAAAAAACAGCTTGTTCGCTAAGCGTGCTTCTTGTCCCTGTCAGCCAGAAGAATATCCTTCCATGCCTCGTAGAACACCCAGGTGATGCCGGAATTTGGCATGACCTTCAGGCAGCTCGCCCCCCACCCGCGGTAAAGCCCCGTGAGCCCCTCCTCTCGTATCACCTCTGACAAAGCAGCAATCATGTTAGGCGGGCACTTCCCCTGCAGAGCACCGACCATCAGCCGCTTCCTCGCTACTTCCAGTGGGAAGCTGATTGTGCTTGCAGTGAGACCTGTGGGTCCAACGGTAAAATGTCAGTCCTATTTGCTCAGACTCCCAAGTTACCATGAAACTGGAATGGTCCTGACTTTTCTATCTCGTCACCAATTTAAGACAAAATGTTGTAGTAGTAAGCCACAGGAGACTGAAACTAGATGCAATGAGATGCTGATTCATTTACCTGAAAGAGCCCCAACAAGTAGAAGCTCAGGGCGACTCAAAGACGACTTCTTATGGAAGCGGCAGTATGAGGTCTTGATCGTATCATACATAAAATAGTAGCATGTGCTGTAAGGAAGCATGCCAATTAGTGTTGGACAGAGGCCAGCATAGAGACCACCTATACCATCAGTCTGATAGATCTTGCTGAAGGCAAGGCTGATGCTTGGATAAACCTCTCGATTGACAGTCAAGCGATCCTGTCAGAACATCAATAATTTTACATTAACAATGTAATATGACTTTCACAGTTGAATATACGGATGAATAACTAGTGCTAACTGTCAACAAGGACTCAATCAGCAATTACCTTGATAACTTCGAGAGGATGGCATGCCAATGTGCCAGCTATTCCAGCAGCAGCACCAGCAATAGCAACCGGAGATAAGAAGTGAAGTGGAAGCTCGATTTTCAGATTACCAAGTTGTATCTTTGGGTATCCATCCTCTTTCCATTTCTGTTGAGCTTCTGCCATGCTCCTCTTGACACATTCAAATGTTCCAAGTTCAACTGCTTGTGTTGGAATAATGCGGAGCATGTTGATTGTATTTCCTGCCCAAAGACCTTGCCACCCATTTTGTTCAATGATCTCCACCAAACTACCAAAAATATGTCTAGATCCTACTCCTACAACCATTCTTGTCCTGAAATTAGTACACAGTGGTATATGTGACCATTCGTTTTGCTTTAATCAGTAGATAATTATGAAACTATTTGTATGATGTTGAAACAAATCAACCAACAGCATTTGTTGAACTACATGTTTCAACAGCATAGTTCAAATAACTTGCAAATTTTTAAAAATAATGTCCGCTGCGCACAAAACAAAATAATATATTTATACATGACCAGAACTCCCTTCATCCTAAAGCATTCAAAATTTGTCCCAAATTATAAATGATTTAGGTTAATTAAGTCCCCCTCCACACTTATTAACGCCCACCAGGCCCCAATCACATCCTTACGTACCATTAATGTCTATTGTCAACCCAACCACAAGGCTCGAAATACGGTAAGCACAATATCTCCCCATGATTAAGAGAGGCTGCAGTTGTCATTTCTTTTACCCCAAAATCTGTCCGAGAATTTCTAGCATACCTTATATTTCAGGATAGAGGGAGTATAGAGTTTTGGTTATATGTAGCAGTAATATAGTGAGAAACTGCATGGAGAGAAAGAGTTGTTTTCCAAATTGGATGTGTTAGGGGCCCAATACCAGAAACATCTGTAGCACATCACTAAGGTAATGTTCTGGAGAAACTAAGTAATTTTTTAATTATCGGTATATGTCATCTCTCAGAAAAAGCATCATGAAAAAGATAAATATGATATGCATATCTCATCTCTGAAGTGCATAATAAGAAGCAATGAAAACCAAGCTCAAAGTTTCAACATTGAGCAAACTAGCTATAGGATTTGCATCTACAATTGTAATGTGTAAATAAATTAACTGGCAAGGTGCAAAGGTTAAAGGTAGAGTAAAAGTTAGTGACTACCTGATAGTCTCTAGAGGGGCAAGGATAGCCTTTGACATAGCACCAGCTAGTGCTCCACTGGCAAATTCTCTGGCCTCTCTGCTCTCCAAAATAGTCTGTAGTGAAATGGATAAAAGGGAAGGCCTCAAATAATCAGTCAAAAATCATCACTAGCTTCAAAATTCAAATTCATAAGGCATTTATGAGAAAGGACACCGAACCAACTTCTCTATGGAAAGCCTACCTGCAACTGCAAGTGTTTTGGCATTGTATGGTTGTCAATAACTCAATGTACCAAAGAATGCAAAGGGCAAGGGGAACAGAGACACCTGAATTTTTATTGGTAAAGTCTTCCAAGTATGTGGATGAAGAACACAAAAGGCACTAGCAGAGAAGGACAGATACCATGCCATCTGTGAAAGAGACATTTTGTCCAGACCAGTAACGGATATCTCAAACCAAACCATACCTTTTTCTAACTTGGCTTAACATACATTTATCTGTTTGATTTCTGGAAGCCCTCTTCAAGGTTTTCAATCTTAACCAGCTTGTATGGTGGGTGCAAAGAGTATGTAGAGTAAAGGTTATTTCTCTTAGCCGGTGAGTAGAAAATATTAGTACAACTGTAGCCTATGTTTGGTATTCCATAACCTGCTATGGACCTGGATGAGGAAAAACCAGGAAAAAAGAAAGGTGCATGTGCATCTATCGTATGCGCGATGTAGTCCTAACTCCCAAAGATAGTATAGCATCACCCATACCTTAATTGTTGCACATCAATGGAAATTTAACAGAAGGTCTATTGACTCAAAAAAGAATGTGTTGGAAACAATTGTTTGGATGAAGCCACCGAGATGAATGTAAGCATAATAAAAGGTACAACCGTAGAAGCACAGCCCTTAATAGACAGGAGTCGACTACAGTTGACAAGATTACTGGTGCCTTGGTTGGAAGCTGAACTAAGCCAAAAACTCTGCAACGAGGAAGCATCTGAGATGAGCAAAAGCATCTTCACCGCAGCAAGTTACTACTACTACTTGCAAAAGGTGGAAAAATCTCGCTTGATCAAACTGTCGCATATTGGCACTTTAGCAGCAAAAAGCCCCGCCCTTGTGACAAAACGTAGGAATCTGAAACTCTGTGACGAATCACCGCATCAAAAGCCTGAAACTTAACCACGCGCCGAATGGGGGAAAGTACAGTACGCCAGTTTCAATTAGTTCAGAAAAAAGTAACCGGCCAAAATCGAAAACCGCGTCCCTTCCATCGCTCCAGAAACATGGAAACCACGTAAAATCAGGTGGGGGATTTCCTCACCCTCACGACCCCTCCGACGTCCGGTAGCCTGACGCCGATTGCCTCCGCGAACTTGGCGCCGTCGAGGCCGTCGTCCTTAGGCAGCGCCATGACGAGCAGCTCCTTGTAGCCGCCCCCTCCTGCCCCCGCGCCGGGGCCGGCGAAGCCCACGCTGGCGAGCGATAGCTTCCCGCCGCCGCCCGGCGCATCCTGGTAGCCCATGGCGGCGCGTGACCGCTTCCCTCGCGGCGCGGTGCTGCTTTTGGAATTTTCGGGTGGAGGTGTTAATAACGGGGATGAAGGGGGGCGAATGCAAATGTTGTCTCTGCTGCGCACAACGCACTGCTTTGCTTTGCAGTCCCCGGTGGCCGGTGGGCGGGGTGATGTGCGAATCACTGACCTGATGAGGGTGCGATCGCAAAAGAAATGAAGCAAAGAGTGTTCAATGTTCACGACTGTTTTTGGGCAGTAGTGCTGAATGTTCGGGCTCCTGCCGAGGCCCTAGTCCGGGCGCAACTCGCTCCTGTTGTAAATGGACTTAAAATAAAACAAAAGGAATCTTATCATAATCTCGTTGTATGGACCCTTATCAAATACTAGGATATATTTGGTCTACGAGGGTGTTTAGTTATATCCATTTTACAAAATGGGGTGCTGTAATAGCATTTTAATTTTTACGATAAGTATCTAATCATGATCCAAATAGGCTCAAAAGATTCGTCTCATAATATTTTGCAAAGCGGTCAAAATAGTTTCAGTTTTTATCTACATTTAATGCTTCATGCATTACCATAAAATTAATGTGATAAAACTTTTTACGTTTTACGGTGAATCTAAACAGGGCCTATATATTCATGTGACATCATTCATAGGTTCTGTTTGGTTCGCTTCTTATATAAGGCTGATTAGCAAAACTGAGCCAGGCTAGCCTAAGCCTGCCTCTAGCAAGCCTAGGCTCGTTTGCTTGGTTATGTGCGCTGCTGAGCCAGGTTAGAATAAGTTCGTGTTTGGTTAGCTAGCTTGGTCTGCATATAGTCGCCTTCTCCTTCAGCCAGTGAGCTCACCCCCTTTGAGGAATTTGGTCGAACATGTGGTGAGCATCCTCGACGAGCAACGAGCAGCTGCGAGATGAGCATGGAGCCACCACCACTAGCCTCGAATTTCACCACCACCAGGCGAGCTCCGCGAGGAGGACGGCCATGCGGCAAGCAGCAGCACAGCGAGCTCCGCGAGGAGACAGGTCATGGGAGCGGGGCGGCTCCACCCCAGCGCCACGAGGATCGCCGCGAGCAGCAGCACGGGGAGCTCTGCGAGGAGGCCAGCCATGGGTGCGGCGTGGCTCCACCCGAGTGCCGTCAGGAGCACCGCAAGGAGGCGCCCGAGCTCCTCCGCGTCGCCGCTCTTTGGCTCCTTGCGAGGTCACCACGTCGCCGTTTGTCAAGGCTCAGGTCAGCCCCGAGCGCGTGGAAGTGCCGCCGCCTAAGCTCTGCCGCTTCCCGAAGCTCCTTGGACTGCCCGTACTCGTAGCTGCCGCCGTCGCCCGGGAGAGCGCCGCCAGTGATGACCTGAGCGGGGGCACGAGCTGCTGCTGAGGAGGAAGCATCGTGGCGGAGATGCTGCAGAGGCAAGGTGGCGACGCGTCGGCTGCGCGAGGCAGGGAGATGGAGAGCGCGAATGGCCGGTACGCGGTGGCGGCGGCGGGTTGGGCGCGCGATGGGCGGTGATGGGAAGCTGGGCCACAGCTGGCGCAGGCTAGGCTCCCAGAAAACGGATGGCAGATCCATTTTTTCGGGGCCAGGCTAGAGAGGTACGGTTGGCTTAGTTGGACCTGCCTTCGGGCTATCTACAGGCAACCAAATAGTTAGAAATTGGCTTACTAGAACCTAGTTGGGGTTTGACCACCCAACCAAACAGGCCCATAATAACCAATATTCAGAAAGCAACGAAGAATAGTTTCACAATTGTTCTCTTGTGTTCGCTTCAATTTATATTGTTGTTGAGAGCGACAGCTAATTCAACATCAACGATGTGTTTTATAACATGTTTATCAGCACGACTGCCTCTACATCGACATCGCCGAAGTTTACACCATCAAGCTTGCAATCGCACATCCACGCAGGCTGGTAAGACAATGCTGAAAACATCGACGTTGACAAAACGTATCTGCATCGATTCATTGTCACGCCACCAGGTCACCGCGTCCTAGTCGAACTGTCCTACGCGACAGCCTTCACTTCCCAAACCGCAAGAACCGAAGAACTCGTGGAGTACAAATGGCTATGAAAGAGGAATTATGTTTAATTGGTAGTTGCACAACCGATTAAATCCTTAGGGACAAACGATATTTTCAGACTAAAAAGAATGATGAAAATATTACTACTATCACCGGAAGTGATACGCATATAATTGGCGTTGGAAGAGCCACTACAATTCTCCCTGATAGAACAGAGCTAGTAATCCAAGAAGCATTGCTTTATCTAGAATCAACTAGAACGTTGCTTTCATTTAAGGATATACGTGCAAATGATTTTCATTTAGAAACAAATCATGACGATGGCAAAGAATGCTTAATCATGACTAAGTCAATCGGAGACAACAAGAAGATTGTCAAAATATTTCCTTCTATGCGTCAAGCATTGTATTATCATATATTAAGCCAACTCAAAAACGTGTTATAATGCAAACGATCCTAAGAAACAACGAGTCATACAGAATATAACATGACCATTTGGGATATCCTGATCTAAGTATGATAAAAAGAATTACTAAGATGAGAAGGGAAGCCTATAGGTTTCGGGTGCCTGATTACTAAGATGAGAAGGGAAGCCTCATAGGTTTCGGGTGCCAGATCATCTGCAGCAATGCCTTAAACAGAATAATTGAAACTATATACTCCCTCCTTTCTTTTTTTATTGACGCTGTTGAATTTTAAGTTTAATTTTGACCATTTGTCTTATTCAAATAATTTGATATAATTTGATTTATCATTAGAGATATTTGAACCACAACTTAAAATTTTACATACTCGAGCAAAATTTTTTGAATAAGATGAATGGTCAAAGTTAAATTTAGAAGACAACGGACGGAGTATGTGCTAAAACAATGGCACGCGCTGACGATTGCAAATAAGGTTCCCTTTGGTAGGGATTATGGAGGTGATTATGAAGCTGATTGTGCATAATCCTGACCAAAGGGTTCACCCATAATTACTCATTTTATATTGAAGTTTAGTTCATTCTCAAAATCTGCTCAACCACATAATTTAAAGCTAAAGCTAAATTTTGATAATCCAAAGCTATACAAAGGGGCCTAAATCAAGTCGTTAGAACAATAATTAGCAGAACCACCTGATGGCAGGCTGGACCTGGTCTGATCAACGAGTCCACCACCTTTCGCTTGAGACCTCCCTTCTAGTTCTTCGTCTCAAGCTTACTGCCACTAGCAGCGTCGCCGGCGGTGCTGTGGCTGTGGTCCCTTCTCGTTGTCACGACTCTCATCAGATGCTTAGAACCCAACCACTTCGTTGTTACCTCCACACCTGACCAGCTCACATCTTGAAACGACCTCGATTTCCGCGAAGGGAAATCCTCAGGCTCGAATTGTAATTCAACAGATTGCTTGGGACAATCCATGAAATTACCCATATCTCAGTTGACACCAGGATCCATACAACGGTAATTAAGTCTTACATAAACATTTATTACATCGCCACATTGGCGGAATCAACATTCAGAGAAGCTTTAGAAGATGCGGAAACGTTTCATCCTTCACGGCCAACTTGAGTGTAGCACGTGACCCTATTCCTCGCCATCATCTTCCTCGAAGTCGTACTCATTCTCGTCACCTAACAGCAAATTTATCAATACGATATGTACTGGCCACGGAGCCCACCTATGCAGCATTTGCTTTGTGGAAAGTGGATGCAAGGCTATACAAGCAGACCTATAAGCTGAGCTTTTCCTATGCAGCTGAAATCAATGTTTAAGTAGTCAAGTTTTATCTCCAATTACACCATCATCCCTTTTCCCATCACCACATCTCACTTACCCACACCTCACTCTCATTCGACAGGCCCAACTCCCTCTCGGGCCTATCTCAGCGGCACACTACCACAGCGGGTACACTGCCGAAAAATGTCATCCAGGGGGAGAAAAGAACACTCACTACACTAGTAGAAGCTTCACAGGAAAGGTCCATAGCCAACAGGTTGGCATATGTATCGATCGATCAACCGTACACTCTGCAGAGGTTTCACTACCCACAAGATTAGCCATCATAGGTGTTGCGCAACACCTAGGCAGAATTCCGGGTGCTTGCTTGCCTAGGTCGATGCCACCCTACCACTCAGCCCTGGGATATTCCGGATCCTACACCGTTATGCTGAGACTGGGAGACACAGTACCGGGCCCATCCAGTGGTACTGTGCATCTAGAACGGAACGGGAACCCATCGACCGTCTCCGCCCACCCTTATTACCTCTCAACCTAGCAGTAGTGGCACCGTCCTACCAAGTAGTCCAGCCGTCTCCCGCCCATCAAAAGCGAGTGAGTAGAAAAGGATTCCCATGAACCTGAAACTAGTCCGTCCTAAGTTTGACCAAGCAGGCATCTTCACTTAGGGGATACTCTCCCCGTGCCATCACAGCACCTCCATCCACGGGCTTCAAACCATCAAGGCTATCCTACCCGGAACCTCCTCAACAACTTTACCCGCCACAGGTATCTCGCTTGGGGATGCCCAGGTTGCACCCCCGGCACGACTTGCCCCATGGGCTTGTCTCACATCCCACTTGGTCGACATCAACCCTTACCACGCACCCAAGACGCACGCAGCACTCTCTCCCAGTGGTTATAATCAGTTATACGCCGTCCCAATTCCACCACATAGCATATAGCAAGTAGTGAGTAGTGGAAGAGTGACAGTAAATTAAGCAGCAGCTAACCTAGCAGCAGATAGCAGGGTAAAGTCTTAACAAGACAGGGAATTCAAATATACTATCATGCAACCAAGCCATACATAATCATAGAGCAATAGCAACAATGTCATTTGCAATGCTTAAATAGGATCTAAAGATTTGGTGGGACGTGGCACCTTCGTAGTCGTCTCCTAGCTCCTGAAGGTACTCGTGGTCGTCTTCCTTAATCAGATCCTCCTCCGGCTCTTAAATCGAACACGAAATAGTCGCGTCAGCGACTCCTATAGAGTATTTCAGAAAAATCCAATAAAATAAAGAGCCAAATGCACACAAACATAGTCTTAGATTGTAGATCTCATTTTTCTGAGAATTTTGATATATGGTGCGCAATTTTTGGACATCGTATGAATAAGTTATGAATTTCCGAAGATTATCCTATTTTCTGAAAATGGAAAAATGGCCGATTAATCAGGGGGTGACACGTGGCAGCTTCTGGTTGGTTGGGTACTGTTCATGTTGACCGAGTCAACGCTTCCTCTGTCTAGTGGGGTCGGGTGACGTCATAGTGACGTCACTGGCATGACACGTGGCAGCGCCAGGGCTCGCCACGTGGTCGCGCTGGGACGCTTCGGTCCGGGTCTACGAGAGCCGGTGCACGGTGAACCGTACGAGCGCCGGTTCATGGGCCGATGACCCGGCTCATGGTGAACCGAGTTCCCCTACCCCTTTACCCATACGGTCTACGGTGGACAGGGTCTACGGATGTGGCGCTTCAACAGAACACAGACCCGATGGTCGCCCACCAGGTGTTCGATGCTGGTTCCCAGAGAGTCGCCGGCATCGGCGTAGCTCGGCGTAGCTCGGCGGAGCTCGGCGTAGCTCGGGCGAATCGGAGATTCAGGGCACCGAGGGTGCCGCTCTCCCGAGCTCTCCCGGAGAGGCTCGGGCGAATCGGAGATTTGGTGCGCCGAGGGTGCCGCTCTCCCGAGCTCTCCCGGGGAGGCTCGGGCGAATCGGAATTTTGGGCGCCGAGGGTGCCGCTCTCCCGAGGGTTGGCTGTCATTAGTGAAATGATGTCGTGGGCCTCCTTCTCTCCCACGGCATACGGCGGTTCTCCGACGAGGTGGAGGCGCACGTGCCAAGGCGACAGACATGATTCGGGGCTCGGCTATCTACGCGGCGGTGCCGAGGCAGACTTGGCGAACCTCGTCGGCCTTTCTCCGCAGCGCGAGGCGATCGTGGGTACTCGGAACGGATTTTAGGCGACGCGGAACGTGTCGGCGGCGATCACGTTTCTCCGAGAACGCACCTCTCGGTGTTCCGGGCTATGGAGGTTCGATCTTCCGCAACTAAGCTTGTCCGAGGTGGTCGGTGAGTTGGTGGTCACGCTAGCGGGTCGCGTCGGCGGTTTCACGGCTTGTGCGCGCGGGAACGCCGTCGAGGTGGCGGTGCTCCGAGCACATGTGACGGCGATGCCCGTCGGAAGTGGCCTGACGTCCATAGCCGATGTCCAGTGGTTTGATGGCCGGTCTTGTGCGCGTGTTGTGCGAAGTGTTCAGGGGCCGGAAACAGCCCGCGGCCTACACGCTCGTGATGCCGAGCGCCATGACCGTAGCACGGCGAGGTTGGATGAGGTGCTCGGTGACTCACCGTGGGGCTGGTGAGGTAAGGATGGCGGTGCAGTGACGAGGTGACGCTGTGCAGAGTGATCGCAGTGCCGTGCCGCTCCTCGTCCGCAGCTCGGGCTTCTCCTCCGTGTCCGGCTCCGGCGTGCTCCGCGGCGGCGGCGCTCCGACAGCTTCTCCTCCTCTGCTCCGCCCTTCTCCCTTCTCCCTCTCCCTTTATTGTGCGGTGTGGTGTAGTGGTTGTGCCGCAGCGCGGCGGCGGCGAGTGGGACGAGGTCTAGGGCTTCGGGGCGACTCCTTTTATAGACGGCCAGGGCATGGCGTGGCGGCGGACGATGATTAGCGGCGAAGGGGGCACATGGAGACCATCGGTGCTCCCGAGCTAGGGTTTCCCAGTGCGCGCGGCTTCTTGGCGAGCAAGGCAGGGGACAGGCGAGGGACAGCGGGGTCAGGGCTCTGCCATGCGTGGCGCTGTCGGTCACGCCATTTGCGTGACTCTGTCGGCCACCGTCTTTCGCGAGGTGAGAAGAAGAACAGTAGCGAGAGCGGCTGACAGGCGGGGCCGGGCGGTCAGCGGCTGCGGGGGAGTGGGTGAAACGGTCGCGCGCCCGCGCTTGCTCGGTTGGGCCGCAGCTAGGCCGACAGGCTGGCTTCCTTTCTTCCTCTCTTCTCTTTTCTTTTTCCTTTTCTATTTTCACTTAAGTGTATTTATATACATATATTACTCTTTTTAAATATTGAGTAAATACAAACATAAACTGTAATAAATCTCAATTGTGATGCATAAGCTATTATTCTATGTAAATGGAATTAAAATACAAGCTATACTCCTTTATTTACCAAATTCATAATGAAACCTATATGCTTGCACAAGAAAAATGAGTTTTCATAATAAATAAATGAAAAATTTTAATTGGTTGGGATTTTTAATTTGTGTGGGTTTTTAGGGTTGTTACACATCTTCGGTGAGTTCCCAAAAGCAAGCGATATGACCCCGAGGCTAAAACCGATTTAAGCGGCGCTGATTTCGTGAAAATCAATCATCATGTCCAGGTCGTGAAAATTTTAAATTGTTCTTTAATCGAAAAATTTTAAGCTTTCACCAATCACCATCACGGGTCGCTCATCGGCGGCCCCTCAGGGCTGTTGATTTGCCCGAGGAGGAAGAGTGCAGTTACGCGGCCGCTCTAAGCTCTAGTGTTTTTTGTTTCTCTTCTCTAGCGAATCTGGCTCGTACCAACTTAACCAGGCCAGCTAGAGTTAAGGTTCAACACATTTAAACATAACATGTTTGGTTGTTTATATGAATCTGGCCAGATCATATAGAGAAAGTGTTTGATCGCCTGCATGAGGATATATGCAGGAGACAAAATATTAAAAACAAGTGTTATTATATTGTTTATTTTTAAGCAAGTATACTTTAATAGCTCTTAATTTTTCTCATTAAACCTTAATCATATTTTGAAAATATTCAAATTACTTAATATACGTTAATCACTTGTTTAACATCATCATTAGCGAGAGAGCACTTGCATCGGTTGAGCCAGTCCCACCAGAAACGATCTCTCTTCACGTTTCTGTGAAGCCTGGGTGTAAAGGGAATCTTCCATGAGAGGAGCCAGGTCTGAGAGCTACGCCAACCAAAGAAACTGTTCATTCTCGCATGCGAAGAGCCTAGCCCAGGGGAGATGCAAGCAACCAAACACCCCCCATGCTGCGCTGCATGCTCAACTAATCTAAGGTAACCTAACCATCTACTCCTACGCGTGACGGACACTAACCACGGCGCCAAGGGGCGAGGCAGACTAGTCACGCCTTCATCGCGCGCGTCCACCTCCCCCCAACATGTTGTTAGACCAACCGCACTCATCGTCCTCTAAATTCATCCTATAAAAGGAATATTCTGTCCTGGTCATCGAGATTCTCTCCTCTATACCACATTTTCCCGCATCCATACATCGTCTATATCTCTACTCTATATTTACTTTTTCTTTTTTATTCCCCACACTCTCTCCCACCCTTCCCGTTCTCTCTCTCCCTCACACAGCGACCTTCTCTCTCCTCTCTCCCTCGCGAGCGCCGCCGCCTCCAGCGAGCGCCGCTGACCCCGGCCGGCGTGGGCTCCGCCGCCGTCCCCGGCCCCGGTGGCCTCGCTGCCTCCTCCCCGTGCGGCCTAGCAAGCACGGCGCGGCGGCGCGGCCCTCTCTCTCTGTAACAGAACCGGCTAAATCACCTGGCCCACAGGCACCTGTCATTGTCACTAATGACCTCTGACAGCCGGGCCCGTGTCCCAAATGATCTAGACAGGTCTGTCGGGCTACATCAGCGCCCTTTTTTTTCCGACAGGATCACCATTGCAGAATCATCACAGGATTACAACATTTCATAATAAAATACATCAGAGTAACGGTGCAGAAGATTACATAACATTTAGATTACAAACCGGTTGTTCAAATAGGATTCAAATATAGTTATTACAGACCAGAGGACATAGCAGTATCAGTGGAATAGTTACACAATACTAGATAAGATAACTTGAACCCTGCCCACGGGTTCCACTTCACTCATCATCGCTGCCTTCCTCGACCACAGTCACACAGCAAGGGGCAAGACAGACCTCCGGCGGCGGTCCTCCTGCAACAGGGGTTAACAAACCCTGAGTACTTGGGGTACTCCGCAAGACTTACCCGACTAAAGGTGTAAGATGAGACTTAGGAATGTAAGGCTGTGGGTAAGACTAGCAGAAAGTAAGGAGTTTGCAGAAAAGCAATCTATCCTGTTCCATATTTTATTTTATCATTATTATAATCATATTTATAGCTCCAATATTCAGACTCATGTATCATCATTCTTTCAATTACTTTATTCATTCAGAAAACACCTAGTTGAGAACCACTTTTCGGTGTAGAGTGTGAGGATCAAGTCTCCATAACCGAGGAGCACGTCGATTCGAATCCAGAAAGTACCCAGCTGGGGATTCTAACCACACTGCATATGCAGCACGCCGGCATACATATACCAACCCGTCGTCACGGCTTTGCTATCCCGGAACCGGTCCTGCGCCACCCGAGAGCACAGTACTCCACTCATATCCAGGCACGCCGGCCACGTGGGTACAAGCTACTCTCGCCATCTCTCCACTCCCAGTGCGTGGTTGTCGGTTCCAGCAATAGCGTCACCGAACTCTAGGCTTTCCGCATTGGTATGTGGCTAGGCTGTTCATCATGATCACAGCAGGCCTACAACGAACGGTCCCTACTTCCTTCCTGCCGTCAATCCTGCATTGGGACTCTAACCCAAGTACAAGACTACCCGACAGTTTTTATTATCGTGCCTGTCGAGTGAGTGAGACATAGGGAACGCCGCCCCATGAGCTGGCCACCCAACGAAACACGTTTCCAAAGACATCGACCAGTTCCAAACTATTCCGAAAGCGACCATACATTGGGACTCCAACCCAAATACACATCGACCAGCGGATAACAAGTTCTTCACCAATCAAAGTATAAGTATAATCATGGCACAGAAAATAGTTTTTCTTTTATGCAAAGCTAAGTTCATTAAGCATGCCTAAGCATTTCTCAAACCATTTTATTTAAATCAGGTTTGAGGGTATTTATTTGAGACAATGCATCTGAATAGGTGACAATCAACTCCTATCAACCTAATGCAGTAGATTAACTCGAATTATAAATATTTTGTAATAGAGGGGCTGAATGCACCGGGGCTTGCCTTGGATTGCGAAGAGGATCGGTGCGGTGTCAGTCCTGGGAACGTCGAAGACTTGGGTCACCTCGGGAATCACCTCTTCAACGGTCGGCTCAAGTTTGACCTCCTCGCTCGCAGACACTACACGAGTGCAATGATGTATGCTTACAAGATGCAGATGACAAACATACAAATGCAATAATAAATTGTTTAAAACCTTGAGTACAACTTTCCTTCACGGAAAAATTGTAAACGAGATTTCCTAAAGTAAATCGGTATTTCACATTTTATTCCTAAAACCTTATTTTAACAGTCATAGAAAGCCGCTGCACAGCTTTATGACTACTACCAAGCACTAAGTTCTCAAATTGCCAAGGATCACACAGTGAAAGATCCTTGGTCTTCATTCAATCCAAAAATTCACACAACAAACCTAAATTCATTTTTCTATTTACTTTATTAATCCCTAATTTCACATATATTTATTAATTGACCAAACTAACTTCAATTGTAACCAAACTTTAGCAACAGCTA
>JAHLJS010000241.1:0-50000 GCA_038502445.1 Eremochloa ophiuroides
TGGTCTCCAGTGTACTTGGGTTAGAGTCCCAATGCATGGTGTCCAACGGAAAAATTATTTAGGGACCATTCGTTGTCGGCCTGCTGTGATCATGACTTTGCAACTAGCCACATACTACGGAAAGCCTCTGACTCCGGTAGCTCTACTGCTGGAACCGACAACCACGCACTGGGAGTGGAGAGATGGCGAGAGTAGCGTGTACCCTCGTGGCCATCGTGCCTGGAGACTAGAGGGGTACTGTGCTCTCGGGTGGCGCAGGACCGGTTCCGGGGTATGAAAAGCCGTGATAGGCAGGGTTGGCATATGCAAGCTTAAGTGCTACATATGCAGTGTGGATAGGGATCCCCAGCTAGGTACTTCTGGATTCGAATCGACGTTGCTCCTCGGTTAATGGAGACATGATCCTCACACTTACAGCGAAGAGTCGTTCGGAACTAGGATGTTTTTTGAATGGATTAAGTAAATGAAAGAATGTTGATATATGAGAAGGAACTTGGAGATATGGTTAATGATTAATAATATTATTGAGATAAAATACTGAAAATAGGATTAGTATTGCTTTTCCGCAAAATACTTTGACTCTTGCTAAGCCTTACCTTGACTCCCCTCAGCCTGCGTTCCTGAGTCTAATTTTACACCTTTAGTCGGGTAAGTCTTGCGGAGTACCCCATGTACTCAGGGTTTGTTAACCCCTGTTGCAGGTAAACTGAGTGTGCAGTTCTGCGTGGGACCGTGCCGGTCAGCGGATCGTGCAGGGATGAAGATGTGTATGCAATGAGACCCTTGGGCAGGGTGTTTAGTAGTATACAGCTACTCCACTGCGAAACTCTGGTTTGGGATAATGTAATTGTAATCTATGTTTAAGTAATACTTCCGCACTCTTTACTCTGATTCAAATTATTTGTGTAAACTGTTGTAATACTTGCAAGGTCTTTACAATGAGATCCTCGGGAAAATTAGGGTTTCCTATGAGACCCGACGGGCCACCTAAGTCAAAGGAAACTCGTGCAGACTAGTCAACGGTCCTTAGGGATGATGACGAGGCATGTGGGCCCTATGATTAAGGCGGTTCTGTCACACAACTTTTTCATTTGAATTAGTTTAGTGCCTCAAACAATCAATTTTCACTCGGTTTGTTATAATACGTTGGGAATCGAAGTGGGATAGAGTAACAAGTGCGAGTGTGGTGCAGTGGTAGGGAGGGGTACGCGCAAGGCCGAGGTCGCAAGTTCGAATCCCACTGGCCGCGTAGCATGTGAATTTTGTGCGGAAAACACCGCGATTTGCCAGTGGGTCCCTTCCCAGATTTAATTTTTGTTTTGTTTTCCTATTTTTAAAAACCGATTTACGCAAAAGGACTAGTACAGGCGGTTTCTAATGTGAACTGCCAGTACAAATTGCAGAAATGGCTGATTTATACATGCCCTTAGCATAGGCGGTTCGAAAATACGCCTGTACAAATGCGATTAGAACCGCCTGTGCTGAGCTTTTGTATACTACTGGTCATTCTGAAAAGGTATGTTTACTATGGACAAAATTTGAAATCTAGAAATTTTATTTATTTTGAGCCAGAGACAGTACATATAAAGGATGAATGGAGTATCGTTATTGGACAGACCATCCTGGCTGGTTGTTCATCACTTCGGCGGACATGTGACAGAACCGCCTTAATCATAGGGCTCACGTGCACCGTCAACGTCCCTAAGGACCCACGAGCAATCTGCACGAGTTTCTCCTTGACCTAGGTGGCCTGTCGGGTTTCCTCGAAAACTCTAATTCACCCGAGGATCTCATTATAAAGACCTTGTAAGTATTACAACAGTTTACACAAATAATATAAATCAGAGTAAAGAGTGAGGAAGTATTACATAACCATAAGTTTACAAATATAAATGACATTATCCCAAATTCGAGTTTCATAGTGGAGTAGCATCATACGACTAGACACTCTGCCCAAGGGTTATATAATACACATCATCATCCATGCCTGATCCGCCAACCGGCACGGTCTCGAGGAGAACTTCTCGGTTCACCTGCAACAGGGGTTAACAAACCCTGAGTACTGGTGTACTCCGCAAGACTTACCCAACTAAAGAAATAAGAAATGGGACTCAGGAATGCAGGCTGAGGGGAGTTAAGGTAAGGCTTTAGCAAGAGTCAAATTATTTTGCGAAAAAAGCAATACTAATCCTGCTTTCAATATTTTACCCATTATTATTTTAATCAACAGATCTCAATTGTTTCACATATGTCCTTCAATTCCAATTACTTATTCATTCTCAAAAACATCCTAGTTCTGAACCACTCTTCGATGGAGGTGTGAGGATCAAGTCTCCATAACCGAGGAGCAACGACGATTCGAATCGATTAAGTACCTAGCTGGGGATCCCTAACCACACTGCATATGTAGCACCTAAGCTTGCATATACCAACCCCGTCTACCACGGCTTTTCTATCCCTGAACCGGTCCTGCGCCACCCGAGAGCACAGTACCCCTCGCGTCTGCAGGTACGCCGGCCACGAGGGTACATGCTACTCTCGCCATCTCTCCACTCCCAGTGCGTGGTTGTCGGTTCAAGCAATAGAGCCACCGGAAATACGGCTTCCTGAAGTATGTGGCTAGTTGCAAAGTCTCAATCACAGCAGGCCGACAATGAACGGTCCCTAATTCTTTTTCTGTTGAAAACCATGCATTGGGACTCTAACCCAAGTACACTGGTGACCACCCGGTTTTCACATCCCTTTTCCACTGGCGACGATAAGTTGGGACTCTAACCCAAACATATGACCACCAAACGGAAAACCCATTCCCGTCGGTGACGATGGACTGATCAGGTGCACGGCCACCGAACGAGAACATTACCAATTCTCTTTTTCGTGAATTAATCAATAACATATATCACAATAGCTCAAAAATAGCATTTGTGCAAATCTAAATTATTCAAGCAGGGCTAAGCATTTTTCAAACACTTTATTTTAAAATGGTTTTCAGGTATTTCAGTGGTCAAGGTTGGTAATGCATCAATTGGGTTATTAATCAACTCCTATAAACCTAATGCAGTAGATTAACTCAAGTTATAAATTTTATAAAACACAATGAGGGGGTTGAATGCACCGGGGCTTGCCTGTTGCTTGGACCAGATGGTACTTTTGTTGACGGTCGTTAAGTACCAATTTTATACCGTCAACTAATGCTTAGGGAAGATCAATAATAGAAGCATAGGGGTTATTACTGACAAATTCCACGAGTTTTGGTGAATTGTGTATTTTCTATGGATTATTCCAGAAAGGCTTAAAATAAGGATTAAATAGCATAATTACCACAAAACTTGATCGCGACAGAAACATTCTTCATCAGCAAGTTAGAAGGATCCAGAACACACCCGAAGCACCGGGGTCCGAGACCCACCAGGGTGGGGCCGGCCGGCGCCCCCCCCGTAAGGGTTTCGGCCCACCTTCTGGAGTCTTCTTCCACCGCCTCTCTGTAGTCATCTGGGCCCTTTGTTCAAGTTGGTTTGATCCCACGGCGCACTTTCATCCCACCGGGCTATAAATAAAGGGGCAGACCCCCTCCCAGAGCACCAATTCATTCCTCCTGCTCCATTCGTCAAGAGTAGACAGAAGTTAGGGTTTTCAGAGATTAGAAATAGGGCTCTAGTTCTTCAAGTTCATAGTTTAGACGTCTAGCATGGTTCAAGTAGAGTTGGGCTCTACGCTCGGGATTCCAGATCCGTTCGTCTGGAGATCGGTAATATTATCTTGTATCTCATTATGACTTTGTTTTATTTTAATATATTGCTACTTATTCAGTTCTTAGTTTATTCTAATTTCATATTCGATATAGTTGTGATTGGTGATGATTATTGTCGTATGATCATAAAGCGCCTAATTCAGTACTCACGTGAGTTAGGTGGTATGCATTATGTAGACATGGTGTCTAGATATATTGTGTACCTACGGAGACACCCTGACGTGCCGGGTCGTGTGGTAGTCCGCGTAGGTGACAGCTGCGTTGGTTCCTCTGTAGTCCACCCCCCGTACGTAGGACGAGCAGAGCGCGGTCGCAAAGGAGGTGACCCTTGTGTCTTAATATCCTCATTAGATGATGCTCCTTATGATGTTTCTGAGTTGATTATGCTATAGATGAAGATGTGTAATGTGGCGTAGGCTGTAGACTTTGTATTTAGTAATTACATAGGTTTCCTTTACTTTAACCGAATCTCGAGATTGTCTTACTACATTAGTGAGTCTCTATATTCTATCTCTGGAATACCATTTACCTCATTTACTCAGTTATCATTTACCATTTATCATTGACTTATTTATCGCTAAAGCACTAGAGTTATGGGTTATCATAGGTCTGCACATTTATCTTTCCAATCACTGTAGTAGATTATCCTAACGAGTAGAATGCCACCTTTATCCTTTTGGCATAAAACAAATCAACGATGCTCCTACTTAACGGGTGAAGTACTACAATGGGAGAATTATCTGTGCGCTTGCGGATATATTCTATAGTATTATTTTTAGGAGGTAAGTGAAGATTATTTTATATTTGGTTTTTGGCATCATGTTAGGGATGACAACTTAACGTGAAGTGATATTAAAAATACCAACAAGCATTTCTGGCGCCGTTGCCGGGGATGGCAATTGTATTCATTAGGATAATTTATTGAATTCGTTGATTTTATTCGCCAGGATATTTATTCTAGAATTTCATATAGGAGAGTTCTTCATAGATAATATTATTAGAAAAATATAAAAATAACTATAGACATAAATACTTATAGATAACCATAACCTTTTGCTTTAGCAGACTTACCTGTATTTTGTTTATGTTTAAATATCTTATAAAGGGTAAGTGCAGGATTGGTTGTGTACTTTAACTCTTATCAATCAGGAACAACCATAGGAAGAAGGGTCTTACATTATTTTGTGAAGCCATGCCTGAGAAGACTCTACGTGAAATCTCTGCCCCAAGCACTGAGAATATTCGCGTTGGGCCAACTTTCAACATTGGAGATCATGATTACGAGATCAAGCCAAGCCTCATCAAAATGGTGCAAGCTATCACATTTATTGGAAAGAAAGATGAAGATGCAAGTATCTATCTGCAGAATTTCCTGGAGATTGGCAACACCATCAACATTAAAGGCATTCCTCAAGACATCGTGCTACTTCGTTTGTTTCCGTTCTCATTGGAGGGAAAGGAGAAGCAGTGGTTTTATTAGAATAAAGATCGAGTCAAGACATGAGTAGAATGTTCAAAAGCTTTCCTAGAAAAGTTTTTCCCGGTAGCCAAAACCAATGCTCTACGAGGAAAGATTTCAGAATTTTGTCAACAGAAAGGTGAATCTATTTCAGAAGCCTGGGAACGTTTTCAAAATTACATATCAGATTGTCCCATCATGGAATGGAAAAGTGGTTGCTCATGCAAACATTTTATCACGGACTAACTTAAAGGTCATGTGAGCAACTACATGCCACTGCTGAAGAATCATTTATGTCACTCACCCCTGGAAGAGCTGAAGATATTATGGCAAAGATAGCAGAAAATCAGATTGGACAAACAACACTCAGACATGCCATAAGAGTGAAGAAATTTCAGAGGAAGTGTGTGCACTGTCAACCAAGATGGATGTACTGTTGAACTAGTTAGAGCAAAGAGCCAATCATAAAAGAGATCGTCAAGCTATTCAAGATGCATTCAATTCTCAGAATCAATATGAAGGACCTTTAGAAATTGAGTTTGCAAATCCCCCAAAAGATATTAGGACAGTCATCAAGTCTACTTCTCGGAAGCAAGGATGGAATCAACCTCAGTCAACCAGTCAAGGTAAGTACCAAGGCAATACTAATTTTTCAAATCATAGACAACCACTCTTGAGAGAATTAATATTAGAACAAGCTACAATTAATAAAAGTATTTATAAGAAGCTTGCTTTTAATGATAAAGTTTTAGAAGGAATTAATTCTAAATTGGATAATTTCTCTTCTGCTGTTAAAGATCAAATATTATTTAATAAAAAGATAGAATTACAAATTGCACAATTATCTTCTACTTTGTTTACCACTAACTATGAGCAAATAAAAGGAATATCTACTAGAGGAGGTAAGTCTACACGTGATCCACCTTACCCAAAAGGGGCACGTAGACCATCACATTTAGTGCAGGTAGAAGAAGAAATTGAAAAGGACAACAAAGAAGAAGAAGTTATACCACCTTCACCACCAGTAGAACCACAAGATCCAGAATTAACTCAAGATTTTCATGACACAACCCTCCTACCGTTTCCACGCAGAAGAAGAAGAGCTAAAACAGATGATCAATTTGGTAAGTTTGTAGAGGTAATTCAGAAGTTATATGTCAATATTCCGTTGTTAGATGCCATGCAGGTACCTACATACGCAAAGTATCTCCGAACCATCCTCAACAACAAAGGACCATTACCTTTTACTGAAGTTGTCAAGCTAACAAAGGAGTGTAGTGAGGCAATTCTAAGTTCTCCTACTAAGAAGAAGGATCCTGGGTGTCCCACTATTGATTGTTCAATAGGAGACCAGATGTTCGAGAATGCTTTATGTGATCTTGGAGCAAGTGTCAGCGTCATGCCCAAGACCGTCTTCGACAAACTCAACTATTCTACGCTCACACCAACCACGATGTGTTTGCAATTAGCCGACCAATCGGTCCGCTATCCCGCAGGAATCGCAGAAAATATTCCGGTAAAAATCCGCAACTTTTTTATTCCTGTAGATTTTGTAGTACTTGACATGCAGGAAGAGAGGAAGATACCCCTCATCCTCGGGTGACCATTCTTAAACACTGCAAATGCAACCATCAACGTCGGAGCTGGAGAGATCACATTCACCATCAATGGTCAAAAAGAGCGATTCGCATTCAAGCCACGACTTGAGCAATGCCAAACATTGAAGTGTCATGAAGAACAAGACGCAACAACATCTCTGACACCAGAGATAAATCATGAAGAATAATTCAACTAGAGAAGTCCAGATCGGCGGACTCAAAAACCCCGAACCATCGCCGGGAGGTAACTCGGTAGTTATCGGTAATTTAATTCCTGCATTTAAATTTGCATATTTACTTTTTCATAAATTGCATTATGAAAATAAAAATAAGCATAGCATGATTAAAGTTTAAGCCCCATGTGATTATTACTAACAGGGTGTTAAACCTCCGTTGGTGAAATTTACTGTGGTGGTAGAAAATTATAAAAAGACCATCATTAGAATTCTAATTTTTCATAGATTCATAAAAGTAATTTAGTTTTTCATTCTTGTGTCATTATATGGTATAAATACGGGAGACATTTGGGACCCACCATCATCACATCAAGTCACATCATACATTATCATCAACCACCACCTTTCACTACCATCCAAACTTGATTATTTACACATATACTACCCATCATCCATCCATTCAGCCAGAGAAAGCACCAACCCACATGCATTTGGAAGTAGATGAAGGTGGTGTCGACACTAGCTAAAGGAGAGAGCCAAAGGTGACTAGGTGGGGCCGGCCGGCGCCCCTCCTCCATTTCTCTGCCTCTCCTTCCTCTCACTCATTCACTCACTCACACACACTCCAGAGAGCACGTAGCCAAGTTGTTTTATAGCTCGTGACTTCAAACATCCATAATCCTATCATTTGATTCAAGTTTAAGCAAGGAAAAGGGTTGAGAAGAAGATTGGCAAGAAGACCTAGAAGAGAGATCACCACTTTGATTCCTTCTCTCCTCTTGTTCTTGCTTGTTCTTGTTCTTGTGTTCTTGTTCGTTCTTGCCGTGTTCTTCGTGTTCTTCATTTTACAGGCAAGATGAGCAATAGAATGAAAGGTGCCATTCGATCCCTTGGAGGAGCCCTCTCACGCCGCACAACAAGAAGTCAATCATCATCACAAGTGCCATCGTTCGTCGGCTCCGACATGAATATATCGATCCTCCGTCACCCTTCACATATGACAATCCGTCATCCTCTTCCCAACCGGAAGAGGGGTATGAGTTTACAAGCATAACTCAAATTTTATTACCAACTAGACCGCAAAGGGAGATATTAAATGTGGTTAAAAATAAGAAATTTACGCATACTCCAATTCTTGATGTCACTTTGCTCCATGAAACCGGAATGGATTCCGAGTTTAAGCTTATTTTTAAAAATATTGGATAGGAAAATGCATGGTAAATTAATGAGCAGGGTAGCAAGTTACTCACTATAGAATTTATTAGCACCTTAGACTTTGATGATGATGAGGTTAATTTTAGAATGTTTAATAAACCTTTCACTCTCTCTTGGAAAACTCTTAGTTTAGCATTGTGATTCAATAATTAGTGTGTAGTCAATATTTCTGAAACTCTCCAAGACTTTGATAAAGATGATTTTTGGGAGAGTATCACTGCAAAGAAACCTTAGAGAAAACAAAAATATACTACTGAAGAAGTTCATCACCCCACACTGAGATTCATGCTTAAATGGCTAGCTTTTACATTCTTTCCTAGAGATGAGTTAAATACTATTAAACAAGATGAGCTACATTTATTATATATCATGATTAAAAAGAGGAAAGCGTCACCTGTAAAAATGATGTTGAATTATTAGAGAACTGTCCCTTTCTTGAGAAAGTGCAGTATTTCTTTTACTTCCTGGAATACACGTTTAGCTGCAGGGCTAGGTTTATTGTCAAATGCTTCACTTGTTTATATTTCTGATGCCCGCAGAATTATTAGTTATGATTTTTTCTTTCGTGCTCACATGCTCAAACGCCAAAATAATAAAATAATTATGATTTATAAAAATTATGACAATGAGTACGAACTGCCAGACAGGGAGTTAGGAATTTATTATGTCCAGAATTTTGTTTTTCCAGCTGTTAGAGCTAATATTGGCTGGTGTCCATCCGCGCGCATCAGCAGGACGCCGAGAACTAATTTCACTGGAGCTGACCCAGCACCATCTGGGCCAGCTTATTCCCACTATGTTGATTTTGGTGAACAGGTATCGACGCAGGAGCCACGTCAGCAATGGACTGCACATACAGGATGGGAGGAACAGCTCACATTTCAGTAAGGAGAATCTTCATCGGTAGCAGCAGCGGATTGGGGAGCAACTGATTTTCAGAGAGGACGAGCATCTTTTTCTACACGCGGGAACACGGATTTCAACGCTGGTGGATCGTATCCGTTCCACGCACCACCAAAAGATGATTACTATCGGCCGCCTGAACAGCACTTTTTGGCTACCGCTAATGATTTTTCAGCTTTATCTATGCATCTCACTAACATTGAACATGGACAGAACGCAATAAGTGACACACTGCAGCAGCACGAGCACTGGCAGCAGCAGGTCGACAACAGGTTCTACCAGCATGAATAATGGCAGTACAGCACGGACCAACGACTGGATCAGATATATCAGGGAAAGTAGCAGACGCAGAGCGGATTAGAGTATTTGATACATCAGATGGGATACCCGGCGCCACCTCCACCACATTACTGAGCAACATCCAGCTTGGGGGAGATCCCCGCTAGGTGAGTACTTCTCACCTTTATATACGCTTTTTATTTCAGTATTTTATTCAGTCTTTAATTCTGTCAATTTCAATATTGCTAAAAATGACAAGAAAACCAAATAAAAATTTATTTACTGCTTTCTTTAGTTATTGCATTAAATTTCTGCTTGCTTAAAAAATATATAATAATAATAATAATAATAATAATAATAATACTAATAATAATAATAATAATAGGTTGTATAATTAAGTTTCCTTTAAATTCTGCATCCAATTTCTCTTTAGAATAATTAGAACTTGAAGTTAGAGAAAAATCCAAAAGATATTTAAATTATTTAAATATAATTTCCTGCAATTACTTAGTATTTAAATTTAATTTCTCCTACGAATTGCATGAAATTTATCTACCATGAAAGTTTATTCTGAACTTTGATATCAGTGGGTAGCATAAGTTTTTCTAAGCAATTGACGGATATGATTTAAAAAGGTTTGAGTTGCTATTTATTTCATCCTAAGTGACACCTAAAGCTCCAAACATTTCAAAAATTAAAATAAAAAAATATAATAATTTGTTCTGCTAATATGATTTAAAGAGACTATTCTGTTATGCATTCATGATTGAATTCACATGCAAAAAAGTTTTCACTCTATGCACAAGTCTCTCTCTTACAAGTCTAACAGAAAGTGTGGGTTATAAAATTAAAAGATGACATAACAAAGAAGTATGAGCCTGAAAGATGCCATATCAAAAGGGTATGTGCCAAAAAAAGAGAGAAAAACAATGGGTGCAAAGACACCCGCCTGAGAGAAAAAATGGGTACAAAAAGTATCCGCTGGGGAGATAACCCACACTCTTCAGAAAGACAGAAAGGAGAGGATAATGCATAGGAGTTCAAAAATAAAATTTGATCACAATCACACATTCAATCATGATGTATAGCTTAGTAGTCCTCTGCAATCTTATTAGTAGGCTCTCATTATTTCCTAAATAAAAATTATATACTTATTCAAAAAAAAATCTCTGGAGCAATAGTTGAAACAAAGGATGAAAGACCTAGTACTTGCTTGATTATTCTGTCTCTCAATTACCCAAGGCTTAGTTTAAAAGCCCCACGATTGAAAAGAATAAGAATAAGATTGAAAGGTAGATTAATGGATTTCAATTCGGAGAAGAATTTCTGTTTAAATATTTAAATATTTGTTGAAAGTTATACATTTTTATGGAACCCTGAATAAATTATTTCAAATCAACTTTGCTATGGGACTAGCAAAGACTTAGCTTGGGGGTATTGTTGACGGTCGTTAAGTACCAATTTTATACCGTCAACTAATGCCTAGGGAAGATCAATAATAGAAGCATAGGGGTTATTACTGACAAATGCCACGAGTTTTGGTGAATTGTGTATTTTCCAGAGATTATTCCAGAAAGGCTTAAAAGAAGGATTAAATAGCATAATTACCACGAAACTTGATCGCGACGAAAACATACTTCATCAGCAAGTTAGAAGGATCCAGAACACACCCGAAGCACCGGGGCCCGAGACCCACCAGGGTGGGGCCGGCCGGCGCCCCCCCCATTAGGGTTTCGGCCCACCTTCTGGAGTCTTCTTCCACCGCCTCTCTGGAGTCATCTGGGCCCTTTGTTCAAGTTGGTTTGATCCCACGGCGCACGTTCATCCCACCGGGATATAAATAAAGGGGCAGACCCCCCTCCTAGAGCACCAATTCATTCCTCCTACTCCATTCGTCAAGAGTAGACAGAAGTTAGGGTTTCCAGAGATTAGAAATAGGGCTCTAGTTTTTCAAGTTCATAGTTTCGCCGTCTAACAATGTTCAAGTAGAGTTGGGCGCTGCGCTCGGGATTCCAGATCCGTTCGTCTGAAGATCGGTAATATTATCTTGTATCTCATTATGACTTTGCTTTATTTTAATATATTGCTACTTATTTAGTTCTTAGTTTATTCTAGTTGCATATTCGATATAGTTGTGATTGGTGATGATTATTGTCGTATGATCGTAAAGCGCCTAATTCAGTACTCGAGTGAGTTAGGTGGTATGCATTATGTAGACGTGGTGTCTAGATATATTGTGTACCTACGGAGGCACCTTGACGTGCCGGGTCGTGTGGTAGTCCGCGTAGGTGACAGCTGCATTGGTTCCTCTGTAGTCCACCCCCATACATAGGACGAGCAGAGCGCGGTCATAAAGGAGGTGACCCTTGCGTCTTGATATCCTCATTAGATGATGCTCCTTATGATGTTTTCTGAGTTGATTATGCTATAGATGAAGATGTGTAATGTGGCGTAGGCTGTAGACTTTATATTTAGTAATTACATAGGTTTCCTTTACTTTAGCCGAATCTCGAGATTATCTTACTACATTAGTGAGTCTCTATATTCTATCTAAAAGGATAAAGGATGCCCAAGGGGGGGTGAATTAGACAACTAATAATTTTTTGAAACACAATTCAACCTATCGCAATTTGCCCAATGTCACCCCACAAGTGCTTGTGTCAATTCTATTCCTAAAACAAGTTATACAACCTAGAGCCAAGTCCTATCACAAGTAAACTACTCTAGGAAAGTAGAGAATACAAAGGAAATGCGGGAATGTAAAGGGTTAGAAAGACAAATCCGATTTTTCCCGAGGTATCGGAGAGTCGGCACTCCCCACTAGTCCTCGTTGGAGCACCCGCGAAAGGGTGTAGCTCCCCCTTGATCTTTGCAAAGACCAAGTGCTCTCTACGGGCTGATCCTTTGCCACTCCGGCGCGGTGGATCGCCCACAACCGCTCACAACTTCGACTTGGGCCGCCCACAAGCTCTCCAAGCGGTCACCAAGCCACCGATCATCACCAAACCATCTAGGTGATGCCGATCACCAAGAGTAACAAGCCTAGACTCTCACTTGACCAAGAACAAGGCCAAAGAGGGTGTTGGATGCACAAAAGTCACTCTTGATCTCTCTAGGGAAGAAGCTCTCAAGCAATGAAGTTCACACTAGTCTCCCTAGGGCTCTTGCTCTCTCACAAGATCAACAATGGTTCCTTGAGCTGTTAGAAGTGGCAAGAGAAGTAGAATGGAGGCTTTGGTGGAGTATAAATACTCACCCTCTTCAAAACTAGCCGTTTCTCACTTTCCTGCGAACCGTGGACTCTGCCGAGGCTCGACCGTCGGACCAAACGGCACGGTCCGACTCTCACACAAGCACTGTGCCAAGAACTGTGACAGAGGGGCGTCGGACCGAACTCGATGGTCCGACGCTCCTCAGTTCGACGCTTGTGAGCTGCGGGCACAGTGTCTCTCAACGGCTAGAACACGGAGCAATGGTCCGACGCACACCATCGGACCAAGTCCGACGCTCAACACCGCGCTGGGAACCTCTCTGGAAGCATCGGACGCTAACAGACATTAGTCCGACGCTCCCACTCGTGACGGTCCGACGCTCGCTCAAATACCCAGAGGCACCGTCGGACTCTAGCCAATGGTCCGACGCCCATCCGGCCAGGGTCCGACACTCCCTGGCACGCTGAAACTCGTCCAGGGGCTGCCACGTGTCATCGGACTCTAGCTATTGGTCCGACGCCCATACTAGGTAGAGTCGGACGCCTCTAATTCGATCAAAACTTCACCGAATCGAAAACTTTCCAAAACGAAGTTTGATCCTCTCTCTCTCAAGAGTATCCCTGGGCTGTCTAGAGCTATGTTGGACAAGTGTGCATCACATCTACACTCTCTAATCTTACTCTAAGTCAAGCTACCCATCCAAACCCCTCTTAATAGTATGGTCAAAGGGAGAAACAAAACCTAAGACTACGCCAAGTGTCTCTCAACTCCAAACGACACTTAGCACTAGCCTATCACCGTCTTGTCTTCCATCCTTTGAAAACCGAATCGATTTCCATCGCTAGGGGCTTGAACCTACACGTTATTATGACCTAACCTCTAGGTTATCCTGCAAAACACACGTTAGTCATAATAATCGTCTTGTTGTCATTAATCACCGAAACCACTAGGGCCTAGATGCTTCAATCTCCCCCTTTTTGGTGATTGATAACAACAACCTCAAATAGATTTAGAAAGAATGAGGTTTTTAAAGGTTTGATTCATATAAGCATGTGACAATAAGAGCAAAAGGGTTAGGCATGCTTATACAAATCAAGACCACAAGGTACATATAAGATATGAAATAAGCACAAGTACCAAACGATACGCTCAAGATCGGAGTGAAGTGCGGAAGCTAAGACAAGAGCGTAACCAAAAGTGAATCAAGTGACACAATATATAAATAATCATGAAGCTCAAACACATGTCACAAGCAAGTCTCAAACATGAAAATAACCATAATGCATGATAATGTCACATCCAAAAGAACAAAAGAACCAAAACCCTCTCACGCGCTCCCCCTAAATCTATGCTCTCTCCCCCTTTGGCATCAAGCACCAAAGACCTAAGACTCAGGAGGAGGAGAAGAAGCTGCAGCGTCGCGGTCGGAGGAGTGAGGTCGAAGCTCAAACTGAGAAGGGTCTTCCTCGGACTCGGAGCTCTGAACAGCCTGACCCTCTGTCGGAGCACGGGAAGGAGAAGCGGTCCAGGTCTGCTGAGCTGTCTCTGTAGCTGCTGCTGTGACTACTACTGTCGCAGGCCCTGCTGAAGTCGGGAGAGGCTCTGAAGAGGCGACTGATGACGGTAGTGTCTCTGTAGTCCCAGTGGCAGGTGGAGCTGTGGTGGTGGTAACAGGCAATCTGAACTCAGGAGGTGTGGGTATGCCTGTGATCTCACTGAAAGTAGCACCTAAGCTCCTGGACACTGAGGGGCCACCTAGGTCAGGTTTGAAACCAGTGTGGATCGGAGTGAACCCCTGAGTGCCTGGCGTGGCAAACCACTACTGAGTCTGCTGAGTAGGTGTGACAAACTGACTCGGTAGTGAAGCTGTGCCCTGACTCTGAAGTCCACCGGACTGTATCGCTGGAGTCACTTGGGCTGTAGTGGCTGCCGGTTCAACCTGCTGGACTGGAGAGGCAGTGGCCAGGTACGGCGGGGCTCCGGTGTGCCTGATGATGTGCTCCATAAACCCAAAGGTCTGTAGCTGTTTCTGCTGGCTCTGGAGCTGCATCTGGAGCATCTGCTGCTGGAACTGATCCTGCCTAAGCTGAATCTGAGTGAGAGCTGCAGCCTGCTCCCTGGCAAACCGGGACTGCTCCTCTGCCTGTCTCTGCTGAGTCTGCTGTAAGATCTGAAGAATAGCAAGCAGTGCAGGGTCTGTCTGTGAAGTCTGAGGAGCGGAGCTGGACCCACCGGCCTCCGAGTCGTGAGCTCGTGGACGTGAAGGGATGGCCCGGTAGTCCCTGTCAGAGCTGGACGAGGAGGTGTCGATGGGGTCGTCGTCTGCAAGTAACTGCTCAAGCTCGCTATGGGCAACGTGCCTCATAGCCTCGTCCTGCTGTTGAACCTCTGCCATGTCTGCCCCTGAAGTCTGACGGCGCTGTACTCTGTGTAAAGCTCGGCTGCCATGGCGTCCGTCAATCAGAGAGGTCATCCGATATACTGAAAACTCTGTCTCAGTCTGGCGCAACTCACGAGAGATGCCTGTCCAAATCCGGTGCAACCTCCGCTCAAGGATGTGTGAGATCCAATGAGCGTAGGGGAGCTGTCGCCAAGACCTGATGCCCTCTGCTATGGTGTCCTCCATCTCACTGATAATTAAATCGGCAATGTCAAACTCGGACTGCTAGACCAGGGCACTAAGGAGCCATAGCTGTAAGTGTGTCAAACCCTCCTTGTACCCCTCCTGCGGTAAAAGAGTATGCCTCATCACGTCGTTCAAGAGACGAACGACGGGACGAAGCTCCGAAGGTGTCCTGTGGGAGCGTCTCCGAACGGTGGTCGAAAGCATGCTGCTATATGAGCAGTACCAGGTGCCAGTCCTCCGTGAGCCCTCCTCGGCGGGTCTGTCGTGGCATAGCAAATGCTGTGCAACCTGGTAGCTGACTCTGGCACTCCAAGCAGCTCTCGCAGAGCCTTCGCGTAGAGCCGGTATGGCTCTCCTCCGAAGGTGTACTGCAAGTACTCGTGGTCGGGGTCGATCCATAGGGAAGCATAGAACTCTCGGACCCACGACTCCACGTATCGGCCTGAGCGGCCAAGAAGCTCCGCAAGTCCAGGCAGGTATGTTAGATATGGCCTGATCTCCTCTCCTGCTGCCTGGACTATGTCCTCTAGGGGACACACTCTGTGCTGTCGCAGTCCAACTCCTATGGCCATGAGGGCAGTGAAGAAATCCTCATGAAGAGTAGTGTACCAGCCCTCAGAAGCTCTGGGATCTCTCTGATCTGGAAACCAGCTGGCAAGCGACGTCAGCCGGAGCTCTCTGACTCGGGCTGCAGAGATCCTCTGCAAGTCCAAGTGAACATCCGGCTCAGGCACCGGCTGAGGCTCGGAGGGAGCAGGCACCCTGGGAACTCGGTCGCCGCGCCTCTGACCAGCGGGCCGGGGTGGCACCGAAGGTCGAGTGCGGCCCGAGCGACGAAGAGGTGGAGCCTGGGCCTGCTCCTCCCGAGTAGCTGCCTCGGCTCTGCCACCACTAGCTGTGCTGACTCAGTCTCCGGCTGCCTCTGAGGCTGCGGCTGCTCCTCGGTCTCATCTCTGCCCGACAAACTGACAGATATGCCTCCAATGTGTATACCCCTGCCACGCTCTGCCTCCTCTGCAGCTTGTGCTACCCTGATGGCCTGCCTCTGCTCTGCTGAAAGCCTCTTTCTTTTCTTGCTGCTTTCGACGAGAGGGGCCTTCCCCTTGTCCAAAGGTGGACGAGGAGGAGGCCTCTCGTCTCCACCTGTGCCTCCCTCACTGCGGCTGACCTGCTTGCACCTCACCATCTCTGCCAACTATCACTGTCTTTCAGAAACTGACAACTGCCGCTGACACTCAGAGGCTTGGCCTCATTCCGTATCCGCGGGCTTGGCCCTGGATTCACTGACCCACTGCCAAACTCTCTGACCACGACAGCTGCAAGAGAGAAATAGACAAGGTTTACATAAGCATATATAAGCTAAAGATGAGAGAGCCTATGGAAGCAAGCATATAGGATAAGAAGGAATAGCAAAGCAACCTGAGGGAAGACCTGCGAAGAGGAGAGAGAATCACTGTCGAACGGGGCACCACAGGGACAAGGAGAATCACACCAGATGAGAATCACCTCCAGGAACCCTAGACGGCCGAGAGCAGAGCCAAGTCTCAATGGAACAGCAAGAAACGCGAAAAATTTTGGTTAGGGCATTTCATCGAGCAGGTTGAGTGCGAGGTAGATTTGAAACATGGAAGTCAAATCTAACCACCATGTGAGCAGCCAAGGAGTAGAGGGATGAAGAGTTCGACGATGGGAACTTCCTTGAGCCGCGGTGATGAGCACAATGGCGGCGAGAAAACTGGCGGCGGCGGTGCTGCTCGGTGGCGCTCGGCACGGCGACGCTCGGCTGCAGCAGGACGCGGACGCACGCGCGGAAGAAGAGGGGGGGACACGCACGCGCGGGGAAGGCCTGGCTGCCGGCGGCGAGGGCGCGGGCGAACTGGCGGCGGAGGCCTAGGGCGCGGCGCGGCGGCGGTTAGGGTTAGGGCGAGGTCGTACGGGCGGCAGCGCGGCTGGCTCGGTTGGGACAGGATGAAGGCGGGAGCGAGCTAACAGCGGGGCCCCACGAGACAGAGAAAGAAAAAGGCTGATCCGCGCCTTCGAACCGACCGTCGGACCATTACTGTGCAAGCGTCGGACCAATACTCCGCAGAGTCCGACGCTTCTAGTAAGCTCCAGCGGCCGTGGGACTTAGTCCGACGCTCATCGTCGGACCAATACTTTCGGTCCGACACCGTGAACGCGGCGTGAACACGGCGCGACACGGCGTGAACCCCCTTATCCAATAGTCCAACGCCTGAAAATTCCCGGTCCGACGCTGCGTCCAACGCTTCCTTCGGCTTTGCCATCCACCGTCGGACTGAGGCTGAAAGTCCGACGCTGTGAAAACCAGCGTTCGACGCCTCGGTCAACAGGGAAAGGGACCGTCGGACTGAGGCAATTGGTCCGACGCTGGGAAAAACAGCGTCCGACGCCTCGGTCCGACGCCCTAAAACCTGTTTTCTTCCAAATTTCTTCACGCCGACTTTTCCCAACTAAGTTCCAACCCCAATAAGAGTCAAATAAACACCAGTTGGAGCTAGTATGAGATGCCCTCTCTCAAACCCTCAATTTTTTAAATATTTTGCCTTAGGCATATGTGAATTTTATGAAGATAGGCAATGAAATCCATGAACAAAACGACAAAACAACAACCATGCAATATGCAATGCAAATTCACGTAAATTAAACTAGTTGTTGTCAAGTCTTTCCTCGGGTAAGCTTCTTCACACGCTTTTAGGCGGTTATCTTAACCGAGTTAGACAAGCCCTACGTGCAACTCAATGTTAGACATGTTTTATGTTACAATGCAATGCACATGACAACACAAGATCATCTTTTAGTAAAGTTGCTTAGATCAAGGCAATTAAGTTCATTCCTTAGAGTACAAAAGCGTGCCTCATCCAATGGTTTAGTGAAAATGTCCGCCAAGTTATCATCCGTGCTCACTCCCTCAAAGAAATGTCACCCTTGGCAACGTGATATCTAAGGAAGTGATGACAGATATCAATGTGCTTTGTGTGGGAGTGTTGAACCGGGTTATTGGCAAGTTTTACCGTACTCTCGTTGTCACACAACAAAGGCACCCTTTTTAAGTTGATTCCATAATCAAGTAGGGTTTGTTTCATATAAAGAATTTGTGCACAACAAGCACCCGCGACAATGTATTCCGCTTTGGTTGTTGACAAGGCAACACTATTTTGTTTCTTGGAGGACCAAGAAACTAGTGATCTTCCAAGCAAATGGCACCCTCCGGATGTGCTTTTCCGGTCAATCTTGCAGCCGGCATAATCCGAATCGGAATAGCCGACAAGAGTAAAGTTAGCTCCTTTGAGATAACAAAGGCCAATGCTCGGGGTGTGCTTTATGTACCTAAGGATTCTTTTTACCGCAACTAAGTGAGGTTCCTTAGGATTAGCTTGAAAGCGCGCACACATACACACACTAAACATGATGTCGGGCCTAGATGCGGTCAAGTACAACAAGCTACCGATCATAGAACGATAGAGAGTTTGGTCAACCGATTTACCTCCCTCATCAAGGTCGAGATGTCCATTGGTAGGCATAGGGGTCTTGATAGGCTTGCATTCTTCCATCTTGAAGCGCTTGAGGAGGACCTTCGTGTACTTCTCTTGCGACACAAACGTTCCCTCCCTCATTTGCTTGACTTGAAAGCCGAGGAAGAATGTGAGCTCACCAATCATGGACATCTCAAATTCTTTGGACCTCATATCACCAAATTCCTTGCAAAAATCTTCATTAGTCGAACCAAAGATAATATCATCAACATAAACTTGACAAATGAAGATGTGCCTTTTGTGCTTCTTGGTGAATAGTGTGGTATCAACCAAGCTGATTTTGAAGCCCTTGTTGATGAGGAAGTCACGGAGGCGCTCATACCAAGCCCGTGGGGCTTGCTTCAAGCCATATAGCGCCTTGGACAACCTATAAACATAGTTTGGATATCTAGGGTCTTCAAAACCCGGTGGTTGCGAAACATAGACAAGTTCATTTATGAAGCCATTTAAAAATGCACTTTTCACATCCATTTGAAAGAGTTTTAGATTGTGATTAGATGCATATGCAAGTAGGATACGAATGGCCTCTAATCTTGCAACCGGGGCAAAAGTCTCCCTAAAATCCAAGCCTTCAACTTGGGAGAACCCTTTTTCCACGAGCCTTGCCTTGTTTCTCACAATGTTGCCCTTGTCGTCTTGTTTGTTGCGGAACACCCACTTAGTGCCTATGACTATTGCTCCTTTTGGCTTCTCTTCAAGTGTCCAAACTTGATTGCGGGTGAAGTTGTTGAATTCTTCATGCATGGCATTCACCCAATCCGGATCTTGAAGAGCTTCCTCTATGCTAGTAGGCTCAATGCAAGAGACAAACGAGTGATGTTCAATGAATTGAGCATGCCTTTGTGAGCGAGTCATTACTCCCCTTGAAGGACTCCCTATTATGAGATCTTGAGGATGTGCTTGTAGGAGTGGAGTAGTTCTTCTATCAACCACTTGAGGACGAGGTTGTGGAGCATCAACATCTTGTGCCTGTGCCTCAATTTCTTCTTGTGTGATGTGGGTGTCTTCATGTGGATCCACCCCATCTTTATCTTCACCATCTTGAGGCACATTTGATGAAGATGGTTGATCGATCACTTGCACATCATCACCATCATCTTCATCATCTTTTGGCTTGATGTCTCCGGTTGGCATGTTCTTCATGGCCTTCCTCAAGGGTTCATCACCTATATCATCAAGATTCTCATGCTCTCCTTGAGAGCCGTTAGATTCATCGAACTCCACATCATATGTATCTTCAACAAGGCCGGTGGCATTGTTGAATACTCTATATGCTTTGGACTTCAATGAGTAACCAACAAGAAAACCAATATCACAACGTCTTTAAAACTTTCCAAGGTGTTGCCGCTTCTTGTAGATGCAGCATTTGCAACCAAACACCCGGAAGTAGGAGACGTCCGGCTTCTTGCCAATGAGTAGCTCATAGGGGGTGTTCTTTAGCAACCGGTGAGGAAATAGGCGGTTGGATGCATAGCATGCGGTGTTGATTGCCTCCGCCCAAAACCTCTCCGGTGTGTTGTACTCATCAAGCATAGTCCTTGCAAGGGTGATCAATGTCCGGTTCTTCCTTTCAATTACACCATTTTGTTGAGGGGTATAGGTGGATGAGACTTCATGCTTGATCCCAACTTCATCACAATATACTTCAATGTTTGTGTTGTCAAACTCTTTTCCATTGTCACTTCTAATCTTCTTGATCTTCACTTCAAATTCATTTTGTGCTCTCTTGGCAAACTTCTTGAAAGATTGGGCTACTTCGGTCTTGTCATGAAGAAAGAACACCCAAGTATATCTTGAAAAGTCATCAACAATCACTAAGAAATAGAGCTTGCCACCAATGCTTGCATAAGTTGTTGGCCCAAATAAATCCATGTGAAGTAGCTCTAATGGTCTTGAAGTTGACACAAATGCCTTGGATGGATGTGTATTTGCCACTTGCTTCCCGGCTTGGCAAGCACTACATAATTTGTCCTTCTCAAATACAACATCTTTCAACCCTCTCACCATCTCGTTCTTCAATAACTTCTTGAGTGTGCTCATCTCAACATGTGCAAGCCTTCTATGCCAAAGCCACCCAAGAGATTGTTTGGTGAATAGACAAGTTTTCAAATTTGCATCTTCCGAGTTGAAGTCCACTAGATAGAGATGATTGTACCGAAAGCCCTTGAATATCACTTCATTGTCATCTTTCTTGGAGACAACCACCTCTTCACTTGTAAATAGGCATTGGAAGCCAAGATCACACAATTGACCAACGGATAGCAAGTTGAAGCTCAAAGAAGCAACTAGAAGCACATTTGAAATGGAATAATCATTAGATATAGCCACTTTGCCAAGCCCTTGCACCTTGCTCTTGGAATTATCACCAAATGTTATATTTCCTTAGTCTTCTACATTCTCTTCAAGGGAGGTGAACATACGAGCATCACTGGTCATATGTTGAGTGCATCCACTATCAATTACCCAATGAGAGCCACCGGTCTTGTAGTTCACCTACACACAACAAATCAAGCTTGTTGTTTAGGAACCCATACTTGAGAAGGGCTCCGGACTTTCTCAACCAAAGCTTTCGCCACCCATAGTTGCCTAGACCTATTCTTGTTAGGGGGTCCTAGGAACATAACTTTCACTTTGCCCTTAGAATCTTTCCTTAGCATGTAGTGAGCATCAAAGGCAAAGGGCCTAGCATGCTTGGGCAAGGGTTGTGGTGGCTGGTGTCTTGCACTCATGAGCAAAGTGACCTTCTTGTCCACATTCAAAGCATCTCTTTGGCTTGGGCTTGGGCTTGTTCTTTGCTTTGTTGAGGCGATTTTGAGCTCTAATATTTTGCACCTTCTCACCCATGTAGCCAATCCCAGTTCTATCAAACTTCATCACGGTGTTCATGAGGAGATCACTTTGGAGATATTGCCCTCTTGTGAATTTTTGCAAGCCCACGATGAGATGACTCTTTTCTTGCTTTAACTTCTTGTTCTCTTCCAATAAGCTTACAAGGTGACACTTCTCATTCTTGAGGATCTTGTTTTCTTTTCTAAGTACTTCAACTTCATCATCTTGTTGCACCGCTTCAATGACAATGGTATTTGTGGTTGATTGCTTCTCAAGCTCTTTCTTCAAGTTGTCATTTTCAATCTTAAGCTTCAAATAGTCATCATGGCAATCGGCCACCACCACTTCCCTGCCTTTGCTACTACCACCTTGCTCAATGATCTCATCAATCAAGTCATCACATGATGTAGCTATGTCACACTTAACAACATGGTTAGGAGCATCATGTGTTTCATTGGAAAGCAAGTCATAAGCCATAGCAAGGTTGTCATGATTCACTTTCACTTGAGTATAGTCCTCTTTTAGCTTGTTGTAGCTAGTGGTGAGCTCAATGTGTATCCTCTCAAGTTTATCATGTTTTTCTTTGAGCTCTTTTATGTTGGCTTTGAGCTCCTTGAGCTTGGAATGACACATTTTGATTTTCAACTCTAAGCTCATCACTAGCTTTAGTGAATTGTTCATTTTGAGCTAAAAGGTTGCCATTCTCAAGTTTTAAGTTTTCATTTTTTCTTGTTAGCTTTCTTATAACTTTGGTATAGTCATTTAGCAAGCTAGCAAGTTCATCATAGGTGGGTGAATCATACTCATTGTCACTATCACTACTCTCATCATCACTTTATACCTTCTTGTCCTTAGCCATAAGGCAAAGGTGAGTTGGAGATGAGGGCGGTGATGGCGGTGGAGGAAGTGAAGTCCCAATCACAAGAGCGGCCACCTTCTCCTTTTCATCATCACTCTCTTCACCGGAAGAGCCACTAGAAGATTCAATGTCGGTGAGCCAATCACCAACAATGTAAGCTTTGAGACTCTTCTTGCTTTTGTGAAATTGCTTCTTCTTGAATTCTTTCTTCTTGAATGGGTTGGCCTTCTTCTTCTCATCATCACTCTCATCACTAGAGTCTTGCCTTTTGCTCTTGTTCTTGTTCTTGAATTTGTCTTTCTTGGGCTTTGGGCATTGATGAGCAAGATGCCCAAGCTCTCCACAATTGTAGCAATCCATCTCGGAGACGGGCTTTCTCTTGCTACTAGTGAAGAACTTCTTCTTGTTGGAATCAAATTTGATTCCCTTGTTGTTGAGCTTCTTGAGCATCTTGGTGGTCTTCCTCACCATGAGAGCGATCTCCACATCATCATCATCATCATCTTCACTTGTGGAGTCAAGAGAAGAGTACTTTGCTAGAGCTTTGCCTTTCTTGTCGGCCTTGAGGGCCAAGTCCTTCTTCTCTTCTTTCTTGGATGATGATCCATCTTGAGGAGTGATCTTCATGTACATCTCATGAGCATTGATCTTCCCCAATATTTGAACGGGGGTTGCATTTGAGAGATCCGTTTGATGAAGTACGGTTACAATGTGACCATACTTCTCAATTGGAAGAGCATTGAGGATTCTCCTTCCAACCTCGGCCGGTGAGATTTGAGTGAGTCCAAGGCCATTTACTTCCTCTACAATGATATTCAAGCGAGAATACATGTCATTAGCACTTTCATTGGATAGCATTTTGAAAGAATTGAGCTTGTCAATGATAAGATAATATCGTTCCTCTCGCTCATTCTTAGTTCCCTCATGGAGCGCACAAATATCCGACCATAGTGCATGGGCGTTTTTGTGGTTCCTCATAGGGTTGAACACCTCTTTGCTAAGGCCTCTAAATATGATGTTTCGAGCCTTAGCATTCCACTTCTCGTGCTCTTCCTCAACGGGTGTGAGGGTTGCGCCGGGTTTGGGAGTGGGGTACCCTTGTGTGGCGGCTTTGTGAACACCAAGGTCCACCGCCTCATGGTATGCCTCCATACGAATTTTCCAATAAGGAAAATCGTTACCGTCAAAGACGGGAGGGGGACCATCATGACCACCGAACATCCTTCCTCTTGGCGGTTAAGCCAAATTAATGAGCAACAAGGCTCCGATACCAATTGAAAGGATCAAGGATGCCCAAGAGGGGGGTGAATTGGGCAACTAATAATTTTTCGAAACACAATTCAACCTATCGCAATTTGCCCAATGTCACCCCACAAGTGCTTGTGTCAATTCTATTCCTAAAACAAGTTATACAACCTAGAGCCAAGTCCTATCACAAGTAAACTACTCTAGAAAAGTAGAGAACACAAAGGAAATGCGGGAATGTAAAGGGTTAGAAAGACAAATCCGGTCCCGAGGTATCGGAGAGTCGGCACTCCCTACTAGTCCTCGTTGGAGCACCCGCGCAAGGGTGTAGCTCCCCCTTGATCTTCGCAAAGACCAAGTGCTCTCTACGGGCTGATCCTTTGCCACTCCAGGCGCGGTGGATCGCCCACAACCGCTCACAACTTCGACTTGGGCCGCCCACAAGCTCTCCAAGTGGTCACTAAGCCACCGATCGTCACCAAACCATCTAGGTGATGCCGATCACCAAGAGTAACAAGCCTAGACTCTCACTTGACCAAGAATAAGGCCAAAGAGGGTGATGGATGCACACAAGTCACTCTTGATCTCTCTAGGGAAGAAGCTCTCAAGCAATGAAGTTCACACTAGTCTTCCTAGGGCTCTTGCTCTCTCACAAGATCAACAATGGTTCCTTGAGCTGTTAGAAGTGGCAAGAGAAGTAGAATGGAGGCTTTGGTGGAGTATAAATACTCACCCTCTTCAAAACTAGCCGTTTCTCACTTTCCTGCGAACCGTCGGACTCTGCCGAGGCTCGACCGTCGGACCAAACGGCACGGTCCGACTCTCACACAAGCACTGTGCCCACAACTGTGATAGAGGGGCGTCGGACCAAACTCGATGGTCCGACGCTCCTCAGTCCGATGCTTCTGAGCTGCAGGCACAGTGTCTCTCAACGGCTAGAACACGGAGCAATGGTCCGACGCACACCGTCGGACCAAGTCCGACGCTCAACTCCGCGCTGGGAACCTCTCTGGAAGTGTCGGACGCTAACAGACATTAGTCCGACACTCCCACTCGCGACGGTCCGACGCTCGCTCAAATACCTAGAGGCACCGTCGGACTCTGGCCAATGGTCCGACGCCCATCCGGCCAGGGTCCGACGCTCCCTGGCACACTGAAACTCGTCCAGGGGCTGCCACGTGTCAGTCGGACTGCTAGCTATTGTTCCGACGCCCATACTAGGTAGAGTCCGACGCCTCTACTAGGTAGGGTCCTGACGCCTCTAATTCGATCAAAACTTCGCCGAATCGAAAACTTTCCAAAACGAAGTTTGATCCTCTCTCTCTCAAGAGTATCCCTGGGCTGTCTAGAGTTATGTTGGACAAGTGTGCATCACATCTACACTCTCTAATCTTGCTCTAAGTCAAGCTACCCATCCAAACCCCTCTTAATAGTACGGTCAAAGGGACAAACAAAACCTAAGACTACGCCAAGTGTCTCTCAACTCCAAACGACACTTAGCACTAGCCTATCACCGTCTTGTCTTCCATCCTTTGAAAACCGAATCGATTTCCATCGCTAGGGGCTTGAACCTACACGTTATTATGACCTAACCTCTAGGTTATCCTGCAAAACACACGTTAGTCATAATAATCGTCTTGTTGTCATTAATCACCGAAACCACTAGGGCCTAGATGCTTCACTATCTCTGGAAAAACATTTACCTTATTTACTCAGTTATCATTTACCATTTATCATTGACTTATTTATCGTTAAAGCACTAGAGTTATGGGTTATCATAGATCTGCACATTTATCTTTCCAATCACTATAGTAGATTATCCTAACGAGTAGAATGCCACCTTTATCCTTTTGGCATAAAACAAATCAACGATACTCGGAATACTTACCGGGTGAAGTGCTACAATGGGAGAATTATCTGTGCGCTTGCGTATATATTTTATAGTATTATTTTTTGAAGGCAAGTGAATATTATTTTACCTTTGGTTTTTGGCATTATGTTAGGGATGACAACTTAACGTGAAGTGATGTTAAAAATACCAACAACTTTAAATCAACCACCAAGAAAATCCACGTCCACCGAGTGAAGAACATGCTCGGGGCTTGATCCCGATAATAATTACCGCGCGTTCAATACACGAAATAATGGTGCAATGTTTAACATGATGATACGTATGTCATGATGTATGACACTAAATTGTGAATCAATCGAAAGTAAATTTAAATAGGAAATCGAGTACAACTTTCCTTGTAACACCATCACCTTTGCTTAAGCAAGTCATTAACCCTAATAACATACATTGTTTAATGTTTATAATTAACAATTTCATTAAGAACTTAAACAACTAATTAAAGTGCTAAGAATCAACTCAAATTAATGTCCCAGGGACATCACTCAATCCGAACATCACACAATCCTAAAAGGATTAAGGTTTTTATCCATTCTATTAATCCATTTGTAGGACATAAAATGATATACAAATAAATTATCTCCAAAAGGGCTCAAACTTTTGCTACAGCTTGGTCTCTGCCCCAAACAGCATCAAGAATAATTTCATGATTTTTGGATCATTATTCCAGCCTACAAAATTTCTGGAAATTCCATTTATGAATTAAAATAGGCATTTTTATCCCATACAGAAAGTGCCCAAAATTTACGTCTCATATTTTTCTGGCGTTCAGCATACCACAAAGATTATCCGTAATAAATTTTATACTTTTTCGTGAAGTAATTTTATTCCTACAAAAATAACAAAGTGGGGTACTATTTATATTACAGAAAATAGGAAAACCTATTCACTACGGTGCACCCAGCACACTGGGCCAGTCTACATGGCCCACAGCGTGGCCCATCACCCTCCCCTTCACTCCCAGCTGTCACCCGCACCATTGGACCGGCCCAATCCGACCCCCACCCGGCCCAACGCGGCCTGTCCCCTTTCCCCCTCCCTCTCAGCGCTGACCGCGCATGTGCGGCGGCTTGGCCGCGACGGCACATCGCTGGCGGCTCCTCCGGTGAGGTCGTGGGCACTAGGGTGCACCCCTAAGACTCCCGCACGTGTCTAGCTAGACGGTTGGGCAATAAACGGCTTGTCCCGAGCTTCGCCGCGGCCATAGCGGACCGACTGCGACCGGCTCGGCGGCGCGCGCGTGTTCCGGCCAATCCAGTCTAGAAGAGTTCAAAAGGTGGGTGCTACAGATTTTAGAGGCTCGCCGGAAGCCTTTTGCTCGAGCTGGTTGGTCCGGGGAATGGTCCGAGGCATCTGGCAATGGAAACCGTGGTGGTGGCGGCGCGGACTAAACGGCGAACTCCCGTTCCGCCGAGTTCTGTGCACCAACGTCGATACAGGTTGAGCGCAGGAGTTGCAGGGGAAAACAAGGGTTCTAGAACACTTCGCGTCAAGAGAAGAGGCTCACCAAGGCGGGCTGGCCGCGACAAACCGCGCGCGACGGCGCTGTTACCGGTCGGGAAGAAGAAGAGCTCGCCTGGGAGCTGTGGTCGACGAGAAGAGGCGAGAGATGGCTCAATAGATTGCGCAAAGGCATGTAGCTTCTATCTGTTAGATGGAGATGGCGATGGCCTGACTGTGCACGGCGAATTTCGCCGACGACCCGAAGCTTGACGGCGGCGGCAATGGAGGAGGAAAGGATGAGAACAGCGACTTCGGGGCTTTATAGATGGGGATGACTGGTGCAGGGTGTGGCTGGGGCCCCCACGACCCCGACACATCGATGCTCGGACCTGGCCGGCCCGGGCGACGCCGGTGTGCGGCGCGGCACGCGCGGCCCTGCTCGCTGCAGCGCAGAGGACCGGACCCTCATGCCGAGTACTGTAGCAGACATGTCCTCTTTTTGATTTTTGTTAAATTACTTTGAAATTCATGTAGAAACATGAAAAATCATCAATATAAAAGTTGTAGTACATTTAATTATGAACAAGTTTTATTTTTGAATCATACTCAAATTTTGAGTATTTTTGAAATTATGAAAAAGGGGGTAAAACTTCATTTTGAATTTTATTTCAAATCCAGTTAAATTCTTTAATTTTTCTCAATAAGTTGGAAACCTACAAATATAGAAGTTGTTCTATTTGTCAAGCTCTTCATCTTTCATTAATTGGGTTTGTTTAGATTCTTGATAATTTTTGAAATAGCATTTTCAATTTAAAATTTGAAACACTCATTAGGGTTTATTTTGAAATTTCACTGCATAACCTCAAAATCCCCAAATATAAAAGTTGTTCAACTTGAAAAGCCTTACAACCTTAATTAAAGGAGTTTGTTCAAATTCTTGAGATTTTTTGAAATGGCATTTTAAATTTGAATAAAAAAACACTAATTGGGGTTTAATTTAAATTTCCACTAGTACCCTTCAAAATCTCCAAAAATGAAAGTTGTTCTATTTTCAAAGACCTACAACTTTTATTAAAGAATCTTCACCAGATTCTTGATAGTTTTTGAATTTGAATTTTAAATCTAAACTTTAAAGCATAGATTAAAGTTTTATCTGTAACTTCAAAATTGCCCAAAATAGAATTTTAGGTCCGATTTGGGGTTTATGAATAAATTTTCTTTTTAAATTTTTTAAATGGCTCCAGAGAAATGCACATAAACAAGCATTTAAACCACACAATCACTCTAGGCCACCAATGCACAATCATATGTAGAAATAAAATTATTTTAGTGATGCATAGTAATAATGAGTTTATGCGGAATGATTTGCATGCAATCATGATGACATGGCAGGTTTTAGTTATCGTAACACCAGGGGTGTTACATCCTTCCCCCCTTAAAATAAATCTCATCTCGAGATTTAAGAAACGGCTAAAGCCTTAGTTTTAGTAATGAAAAAGAAAATGTGTCAAGTAAATATTTTTCAAATCTGACTATAGAGCAAGTAGGGGTTTTACATTTTGTAAGGTTTGAAAGGGGTAAATTATTTTTAAAGGGGTAGCAAAGAACTTAGGAAAGTTTTCGGATGAGAATTTTTTTGATTTCTCGGGTAGCTTCTTCTCCTAAAGACTGATTCCAAAGTACTTGTGCATCATCATGTTGAAGTCCTTTGAGTAACACGATCTCTTTTTGGCTTATGACTCACACTGGATACTCGGAGTGTGTCAGATCTGGTTCAATTCCACTCCTACCAAGTCAATAACTCGATCTAGCACTTAAAGACACTTCTCAAGTGGTGATACATGCAATATATCCAACGCAACAGATAGATGTTCAGAGGCCTGAGTTGATAAGCTACTAACCCACACTTCTGCTCCTATCTGTTATAAGGAAGGTTCTCATTTGACCTAATCAGTTGTCTCTCAACACTTAAAAGCTCTAAAATTTACTTCTTCAAAATAAACCTTTACGGAGGAGTATTATTTAAGGGTGATTTCAAAGAGAGTGAGGACACACTGATTGCGAGCTATAATGGTTCAGGAGCACCGACTATGATATCAGTGCGTACCCTGGTAAGATCTCATGTGGTTGTAGTCCACAGAAGATTTCACGTTTTGACACAGCACCATAGTCACGGGTCGAGTTACCATCATAGAACACAATTAAAGTAACCTCAGAAAAAGAGATAAGGCATATCGATTGTGCTATGATGAAAGGTGACCATAGACCTTGATACGAGCATACACTCTTCAGAACCTCAAGTGGTTGTGAGTTACAGGAGATTCCAGGTTTCTATATTGTATCGCAGCCGTAGATCATGTTACACCATAGCCGGGTGGATTCGTTTCCACATAAAGTACAAACAAGAGGAGTTTTACTAGTTGTGAAGCTATAGTATGTCACAACCCTAGACCTCGATACCTGCGCGTGCCTAGTAGAATCTCTGCGCGGCCATGGCACGCCAGGAACCCTAGGTTTCGACGCGACACCGTGGTCACAAGTCATGGCACCACTATAGGCACAACCATAACGATTTTGGAATAACATGTTGAATTTGAGTGAGCGGTACGTGTCGGATCGAGGTATGACACGTATGCAGATAAAAAGTCATGGTCTAGTGCTAGGTTTTTGTACCGTGTTTGTAGGCAAATTTAAGTGCATCCTAAAGTTTTCGAAGGAGTGAATTTTCAAATAGATCTCAAGGTATTTATAAATAACCAAAAATCCATAAAACAACAGGGAATCCTCAGCGGATCGCAGATACCATTTCTAAGTGATTGGATTTTAGGTACCATTTCCAAATCGGTTCCCATTATTTTATTAGATGAGATTAGGATGATTGCCAGGACAAGAATTTCGAGAATTCAGAGAGATCAGATGTAAATTCTCAAAGTAGTTTTTATTATAGTCATAAATAGCAAAAGAATTTTAGAAATTCCGAAAGAAATATAGATATGAATTTTGTGAAAGATATTTGAAAGAGAGTAAAAGCACACTAATTGCAGGCTAGGATCATGACCATCAACCCTGATAACAGTGAGCAGTCCAGCAGTAACTTCCTATAGTCATAAGCCATAAGAGACCCCGGATTTCGACGCTGCAATCATGGTCAGGGACCATGATATCCCATAGACTACAATTACAATAGCTTTCAACCCACACCTGTTGGTTGTCAATTTCCAAGAAATAGCATGTGTCGTGAAAGGAGAAGATCAAGGCTGACACATACGTAGATTTAGATAGTTAAAGATTTGTCAAGTTTTTGTATGGAGTTGAGTGCATCCAGAAGTTTTTCCCAAGGACTGGAAAACTTTTGGAGCGAAGTTTAATGAGGATTGGTAAAAACTTAGTCTATGGAAAAATTTATCACCTTTTTTAACACACCCACCACTCATAAACTTAAGTAGAAAACCTTTTTGCAAAAGATAAAGGATTATACACGGTTTTCATACGAGTTAACATTGACTACCAGCTTAGGTCAACTTACTCCAACTTATTGAACTACCATTACACTAGTTTCCTACCGACACTAGGTTTTGGATTACAAAGACACTTAACATCAGATTTGACCTGATCTGACACTGGGTCTAGGAAATTATCTATCTTCATAAGCTAATCAACCTGACCACTCATTACTTCGGACTCTGAGTCATTCGCTGCTTCCTTTAATTCTTCATCTGCATTCTCTACTGAACCAGACTCTTCTTGATTGTCGAATTCTGCAAACCCCATTTTCGGCATTGGATCATTCATGGCGTGGAGCATTTGCACTTCTTGTTGCAGATCGGTGATATTCTGATGTGCTGCCTGGAGTTGTTGCTGATAGGTGTTATGCAGGCCCCAAAATATCGCATCCTGATGCTGCAAATATCCAACGGTCTCTCTAAGACCTTCCCTTGCCATTACGGCATAAGAATGAGCTTCTTCATGCTGCTGGATGAGAAGTCCTACCTGAAGATGAAGACTATCCACCAGACTCTCCAGCTCTTCTATGCGGTGCTAATCTGCTTGTCACTGTGCTTCGAGTGCTTCTATCTGGACATCCAGACCGATCCTTTCAACGTTACCGCTCTTAGCAGCCTCTTGCCACTTTAGGGCTTTCTTATTGGCCTTCTTCTTTAGTTTTGTTCTCTTGAGCGCTTCATAGCATTCCGAGTAAAGTTCCTGCCACTCCTCGTGTCCTCGCTCACGGGTCAGATGCAAGTTAAGGATGGCTAGCATAGCTCGAGTTGTGGCTACCAATATGGGATCCTGTTGCTTAGAACCTCCTTCTAGTTTCTTGGCTTGTTGTTGAAGACTGTCCCAATTTCCTGGTGCCTCTGACGGAAACATTCTCAGAGAAGATACTCTGACCTCTTTCTGACACCTAAAGCAGATCATTCTCAGGACTTCCAATGTTGTTGCCTGAGCTCCTTCCCAAAGACTCAATCCTCCAGCCCTTGCTTCCCAAGCTGGCCAAAATGGAGCAGTGGTACAAGCTGAGATCTGAAGGGACACTTCGTAACACGGTTGACCAAGGAGAACAGTGCTGGACCAACGATACATTGGTGGTTTCGAGTAGCCTACTTCCTGCAGTAGTTGCCACAACACTGTAGAGGTTCTGAACATAGCCAGACACTCATCAATCCCAGTAGCAGGGTCTTGTGGATCCATCTGTTCAGAAGAAAGGTGGGATTTTATATTTTTAACCAAAATATATTTTGAAATAAGTTTTACTGAGGAAAGTAGAGATATACTCCATAATGGGGGAATTATTAATAGTTGTAATGTCATGATGCATGAACGTTCCAACGCAAATCAGAATACTCTGAGATATACGTGTCATACTGGGTAAATTAGTTAGTAGAGTGACAGAACCGCCTTAATCATAGGGCCCACGTGCACCGTCAACGTCCCTAAGGACCCACGAGTAGTCAGCACGAGTTTTTCCCTTGACCTAGGTGGCCTGCCGGGTTTCCTCGAAAACCCTAATTCACCCGAGGATCTCATTGCAAAGACCTTACAAGTATTACAACAGTTTACACAAATAATATAAATCAGAGTAAAGAGTGAGGAAGTATTACATAACCATAAGTTTACAAATATAAATGACATTATCCCAAACCCGAGTTTCGTAGTGGAGTAGCATCATACGACTAGACACTCTGCCCAAGGGTTATATCATACACATCATCATCCATACCCGATCCGCCAACCGGCACGGTCTCGAGCAGAACTGTACTCTCGGTTCACCTACAACAGGGATTAACAAACCCTGAGTACTGGGGTACTCCGCAAGACTTACCCGACTAAAGAAAAAAGGAATGAGACTCAGAAATGCAAGCTGAGGGGAGTTAAGGTAAGGCTTTAGCAAGAGTCAAAGTATTTTGCGAAAAAGCAATACTAATGCTGCTTTCAATATTTTACTCATTATTATTTTAATCAACAGATCTCAATTCTTTCACATATGTCCTTCAATTTTAATTACTTATTCATTCTCAGAAACATTCTAGTTTCGAACCACTCTTCGATGCAGGTGTGAGGATCAAGTCTCTATAACCGAGGAGCAACGACGATTCGAATCGATTAAGTACCCAGCTAGGGATCCCTAACCACACTTCATATGTAGCACCTAAGCTTGCATATACCAACCCCGTCTACCACAGCTTTTCTATCCCTGAACCGGTCCTGCGCCACCCGAGAGCACAGTACCCCTCCCGTCTCCAGGCACGCCGGCCACGAGGGTACACGCTACTCTCGCCATCTCTCCACTCCCAGTGCCTGGTTGTCGGTTCAAGCAATAGAGCCACCGGAGATAGGGCTTCCCGGAGTATGTGGCTAGTTGCAAAGTCTCGATCACATCAGGCCGACAACGAACGGTCTCTAATTCTTTTTCCGTTGGAAACAATGCATTGGGACTCTAACCTAAGTACACTGGTGACCACCCGGTTTTCACATCCCTTTTCCGCTGGCGACGATAAGTTGGGACTCTAACCCAAACATACTGACCACCAAACGGAAAACCCATTCCCGTCGGTAACGATGGACTGATCAGGTGCACGGCCACCGAACGAGAACATTACCAATTTCCTTTTTCATGAATTAATCAATAACATATATCACAATAGCTCAAAAATAGCATTTGTGCAAATCTAAATTATTCAAGCAGGGCTAAGCATTTTTCAAACATTTTATTTTAAAATGGTTTCCAAGTATTTCAGTGGTCATGGTTGGTAATGCATCAATTGGGTTATCAATCAACTCCTATAAAGCTAATGCAGTAGATTAACTCAAGTTATAAATTTTATAAAACATAAGGAGGGGGCTGAATGCACCGGGGCTTGCCTGTTGCTTGGAGCAGATGGTACTTTAAATCAACCACCGAGAAAATACACGTCCATCGAGTGAAGACCTTGCTCGGGGCTTGATCCCGATAATAATTACCGCACGTTCACTACACGAAATAATGATGCAATGTTTAACATGATGATACGTATGCCATGATGTATGAAATGCACTAAATTGTGAATTAATAGAAAGTAAATTTAAGTAGAAAATCGAGTACAACTTTCCTTGTAACACCATCACCTTTGCTTAAGCAAGTCATTAACCCTAATAGCATACATTGTTTAATGTTTTATAATTAACAATTTCATTAAGAACTTAAACAACTAATTAAAGTGCTGAGGATCAACTCAAATTAATGTCCCAGGGACATCACTCAATCCGAACATCACACAATCCTAAAAGGATTAAGGTTTTTATCCATTCTATTAATCCATTTATAGGACATAAAATGATACACAAATAAATTATCTCCAAAAGGGCTCAAACTTTTGCTACAGCTTGGTCTCTGCCCCAAACAGCACCAAGAATAATTTCATGATTTTTGGATCATTATTCTAGCCTACAAAATTTCTGGAACTTCCATTTATGAATTAAAATAGGCATTTTTATCCCATAGAGAAAGTGCTCAAAATTTACATCTCATATTTTTCTGGTGTTCAGCATACCACAGAGATTATCCATAATAAATTTTATAATTTTTAGTGCAGTAATTTTATTCCTACAAAAATAACAAAGTGGGGTACTATTTATATTACAGAAAATAGGAAAACCTATTCACTACTATGCACCCAGCACACTGGGCCGGCCTACACGGGCCACAGCGTGGCCCAGCACCCTCCCCTTCACTCCCAGCTATCACACGCGCCATTGGACCGCCCCAATCTGACCCCCACCTGGCCCAATGCGGCCTGTCCCCTTTCCCCCTCCCTCTCAGCGCTGACCACGCGTGTGCGGCGGCTCGGCCGCGACAGCCCATCGCCGGAGTCTCCTCCGGCGAGGTCGTGGGCACTAGGGTGCACCCCTAAGCCTTCCGCACGTGTCTAGCTAGACGGTTGGGCAATAAACGGCTTGGCCCGAGCTTCGTCGCGGCCATGGCGGACTGACTGCGACCGGCTCGGCGGCGCGCGCGTGTTTCTGGCCAATCCAGTCTAGTAGAGTTCAAAAGGTGGGTGCTACAGATTTTAGAGGCTCATCGAAAGTCTTTTGCTCGAGCTGGTTGGTCCGGGGAATGGTCCGACGCATCTGGCGATGGAAACCGTGGTGGTGGCGGCGCGGACTGGACGGTGAACTCCCGTTCCGGTGAGTTCTGTGCCCCAATGTCGATATGGTTGAGTGCAGGAGTTGCAGGGGAAAACAAGGGTTCTAGAACACTTCGCGTCAAGAGAAGAGGCTCACCGAGGCGGGCTGGCCGCGACGAACCGCGCGCGACGGCGCTGTTACCGGCCGCGAAGAAGAAGAGCCTCGCCTGGGAGCTGTGGTCGACGAGAAGAGGCGAGAGATGGCTCAATAGATACGCAAAGGCGTGTAGCTTCTATCTGTTAGATGGAGATGGCGATGGCCGACTGTGCACGACGAATTTCGTCGACGACCCGAAGCTTGACGGCGACGGCAATGGAGGAGGAAAGGAAGAGAACAGCGACTTCGGGGCTTTATAGATGGGGATGACTGGTGCATGGCGTGGCCGGGGCCCCCATGACCCCGACACGTCGACGCCCGGACCTGGCCGGCCCCGGGCGACGCCGGCGTGCGGCGCAGCACGCGCGGCCCTGCTCGCTGCAAAGCAGAGGACCGGACCCCCCCCCTGCCGAGTACTGTAGCAGACATGTCCTCTTTTTGATTTTTGTTAAATTACTTTCAAATTCATGTAGAAACCTGAAAAATCATCAATATAAAAGTTGTAGTACATTTAATTATGAACAAGTTTTATTTTTGAACCATACTCAAATTTTGAATATTTTTGAAATTATGAAAAAGGGGGTAAAACTTCATTTTGAATTTTATTTCAAATCCAGTTAAATTCTTCAAACTTTTCTCAATAAGTTGGAAACTTGCAAATATAGAAGTTGTTCTATTTGTCAAGCTCTTCATCTTTCATTAATAGGGTTTGTTCAGATTCTTGATAATTTTTGAAATAGCATTTCAAAATTAAAATTTGAAACACTCATTAGGGTTTATTTTGAAATCTCACTGCATAACTTCAAAATCCCCAAATATAAAAGATGTTCAACATGAAAAGCCTTACAACCTTCATTAAAGGAGTTTGTTCAAATTCTTGATAATTTTTGCAATGACATTTTAAATTTGAATTAACAAACGCTAATTGGGGTTTAATTTAAATTTCCACTAGTACCCTTCAAAATCTCCAAAAATGAAAGTTATTTTATTTTTAAAGACCTACAACTTTTATTAAAGAACCTTTACCAGATTCTTGCTAGTTTTTGAATTTGAATTTTAAATCTAAACTTCAAAGCATAGATTAAAGTTTTATTTGAACTTATCTTTAATAACTTCAAAATTATCTGAAATAGAAGTTGCTCATCTTTTAAATATCTACAACTTTTATTTAAGGCCTAACCCCTAATTCTATTTAGTTTTTGAATTAGGGTTTTAGGTCCGATTTGGGGTTTATGAATAAATTTTCTTTTTAAATTTTTAAATGGCTCCAAAGAAATACACATAAACAAGCATTTAAACCACACAATCACTCTAAGCCACCTATGTACAATCATATGTAGAAATAAAATTGTTTTAGTGATGCATAGTAATAATAAGTTTATGCAGGATGATTTGCATGCAATAATGATAACATTGCAGGTTTTAGTTATCGTAACACCAGGGATGTTACAGGACATGAGGATGTTGTTCACCTATCAACTAAGATTTTGGTTTCTTTTTAATTATAAAATAATGTTTTTCTCTCATAATAAATTAGTATCAGCCGAGATGAGCGTTTATTTCCAGATAAGCAAATAACACGGACAAGTGCGTGTGGTTGTGTGCAGATGTCGTATTCCCTGGCATACGAGCATTCGTGGCCAGGCAGCACGTGAAAGTGCAGATGTCGTATTCCCTAGCACATGAAGACTGCAGTACTAGATCCTATGACATGCAGCCTGTTCGTTTGGGCTGAAAATAAACGCTGATTTGAGTTAGCTGCTGATTTATTGTGAGAGAAAAATACTGTTACATAGCTGAAAATAAGTGGCTGATTGCTGAAACGAACAAGCAAAGGGACATGAACATGGATAACGTTGTATTTTCTATTTTACTTAACTCTTTATGTATATATCGATGCAGTAGTCCCTAGGGAAGGCTGATCGCCACCCAGAGATTAAGGGCTTGTTTGATACACATGCCTAGTTATTAACTGGTCTAACAATTACATCGAATTAGGTATGGTTGTCTAACTTGTTGGCTGACTACCCGTTGAAGTTGAACACTTGCCTAAAAAATTAGCTACCTATTAGCTCTCATATTTGGATACAGTAGAGCTAATTCTAGCTAGCTATATTTTAGCTATTTAGCAAGGAGTAGGTCTTGTACTAAACATGTCCTAAGATATTGCGTCACATTCACAAGTCTTTTGCCCAGACCCACTCACCCTGTGGTCGCTATCGTGCGGCCAGTTGACAACACGTGATTGGGACAACAGTGGATATTTGGACCGAGCAGATAATAATGCAAGAAGCCCTGCATATGCACAAAGTTGATCACAGTGCTGTGCACGCATGGTTCACGATTGCGCTGGTAGAGACTGACAATGTTGTCGTCTATGCACGTGGATGGTGTGCATTTGGATTATGTGGTGCAATTGCAACTGGTACAGTATGTTAGATCTGACAAGTTCATTTTCAGGGTACTGTAATTTTCTACATATCTATTTTAGTTTCGATTTTTTTATAAGTTGATTTTCTGCTATTGTTTGTACTATTCACGATCCCTGACACTAGTACATAAAATCTCAGCACAGACGGTTCTAAACGCGTTTATACCGGCGTTTTTTCGAACCACCTGTGCTAAGAGCCTGTACAAATCAGCCATTTCTGCAGGACGGTTGCTTGTGAACCGCCAGTACAAATCGATTTGTACTGGCGATTCATATAAGAAACCGCCTGTAATCTTTTTGCGTAAATTGGTTTTTTAAAATAGCAAAACAAAAAAAATTAAATTTAGGAAGTGACCCAGCCCGCTCGTGGGATTTTTCGCGAGTCGCAAGTCAGGGACATTTTTCGGGCAAGATTCGCGCCCTACGCGGCCGGTGGGATTCGAACCTGTGACCTCGGCCTCGCACGTACCCCTCTCTACCACTGCATCACACTCTCACTTGTGACTATATCCCACTTCGGCTCCCCACATATTGACTCTGTTCGGCTGGCTGTGTTGTACGGCTGACTGGCTGATTGTTCTGACAAAAATACTGCTGAATGGCTGATTGATACTGACGGATAAGTTTAAGCGAACAAAGCGATTATAACAAACCAAGTGTAAATTGATTGTTTGAGATACTAAAAGAATTCAAATGAAAAAGTTGTCAACTACAAAGTTTCATAACTTTTCGAAATCTACAACTTTCATGTAGAGTGTTTCCCCATCAAGGCTTTCTTCAAAAATTCAAATTTTAAACTTTGACCAGTAATTTACATCAATAAGATGATTTTAAATGAAAACACTTTCAACTACAAAGTTTCATAACTTTTCGAGTTCTACAACTTTCATGTAGACAGTTTTTTCATTTGAAGCCATTTAAAAATTGAATTTTTAAAATTAGGCACCAATTTCTACAGGCGGTTTCTTAAGAGAACCGTCTGTAGAAATCGAATTTTCAGTGACGTCCGTTAATCAAAACCGCCTGTAAAAATAAATGTGTGGCGCCTACGTAGAGTTTTTGTGTACCAGTGCGAACGAAGTATATACGTGGAATGAAGGAACAATTTTATATATAACCATTAACTTTCACGTGAAATCATTGCCGACAAAATACAGTGGACAAAGATCTGGATCTATAGCGTAATGACATGGCATCCTGGCCTTGGTGGTAGTCCTGGATGACATTATATGCCAGCATCAGTGGAAGTTATACCGAAATTGGCTCCACTACTGAATACATGTTACGTAAGTTTTTTTTTTTTAATTATCATTCTGTACCAATATAGCTCTATATGGATCGCCAATTTCGGCTGTAAGCAGATTGGGCTGCACATGCTACGCCATGCTGGGCTGTCGGATATGCATGGTCCACAAATATAACTAGTACTACTTACTATGCATGAACAAGAAAGTTTCCCTCAAAAAAAAAAAAAAAAAAAAAAAAAAAAAAAGAAGAAGAAGAAGAAGAAAGAGAAGCATGATCGTTGGCATCCGGTCTGCAACCAAAAACCTGGCCTGTATCTCTATCCCGGTATGGTATTAGGCAGGCGATGTCTATAACGTGATTGGCGCATGCAGGGGTTATTTACACGGTTTTTCAATAGTTGGTTTTGGTTTTCTATATGAGGGTGAAGTAAACAATCATCAATATTTTAGGGCATCGTACGTATGAACTTAGCGAAACGTTCACAACTTTTTTTTCACAGTATCCATATCAAGAGAACTTGACAAATCTCAGGATTTTCAGACTTCGTTCGTTTCCTTTTTAAATCAAATCGGCCACACGTTTTTAGGCATTTTTCATGAACAAGATGTTCCAAATTACCTTTCGTTCTATGGATTTGGATTCAGACTACTCTCAATAACAAGTATGTCATTTTTCAATTCATTTAATTCTTTTGTCTGAAACACTTCCGGTTCAAATTTGAAATTTCCCAAAAATTCCATGAAATGATACAAATCCACTAAATATACCAAAAAAACCGAGAAATATACCAATTTGGAACTTAGAGTACGCCGTAGAGTATGTGGTCACCATAAAAAATTTGGCGGCTTGAAGATAAAAGAAAAAACAATTTGCCAAGTGCCTGCAGAAAACAACACTTAGCAAAGAGGAAGGTTTGCCGAGTGCTGACACCCGGCACTCGGCAAAGAGGGATGTTTGCCGAGTGAAAACGACTAGCACTTGGCAAACCATTAACTGCAGGCGCCGGCGGGTAACGAGTGGAGGCTATGCCGACTGTTGAGCCTATATTTGCCGAGTGTATTCTTTTCGACACTCGGCAAAGCGCCTTTTTATGGAGTGTTTTTTTATTACCATGTATTGTGCTCGGGCCACTCGGCAAAATAAGCGTTTTTGCCGAGTGCCCGACGAAATGCACTCGGCAAACCGTGGGACACTCGGCCAAGATGCTGCCTCCGGGTTATTAGACTTTTTATTTTACATCATATCCCACAACCGGAATATAAAAATTATTTGCTTCATATTTGTTGCCAGCATTAGAATAATTAATATGGTGTTGCTTTCCGAAGTATGACGTTAAATAATTAGCCATTCCTCCTTAATGTCAAGTCTAGCACTTGCGGCTGCTGCTAGAAGTACAGCATGCAAAAATTAATGCGCCTGCATATTTTTTTCTAATAAAATAACGTCTGTTACAAAAACTAGCATTGTTCACTTCTGGTCATGGAAAATGTATGATTCACTAGTTTACCAGTTTCTAAACTACTCATGCCTTCTTGCAGCATTTTCATAAATACTAGTACTTATTCTACTGCCTTCTTGAATACTTTGTCGTTGAACTAACAACAGGTAGTGAAAAATGCATGGTGGTGAAGCAATTGGTTGAACAAGAAATGAGAGTTTATTTGCATTATTCGCGTTTAGCATGTAGATAACTAGATATTAGTAATGCAATCGATCATTGGAAGCAATTCGTTGGAAGGAAAAAAACACTCGATTTCGGTCATGCCAATCGAGCATTGGAAGGACAAGAAACACTCCATTTTTGTTTCAGCTATGAATCGAGTGTGCAAGGAGCATCCACTGCTCGAGTGTCACGTCTGCCTTAAACACCGTACCCGTGCAGTGAGTAGACAACCCCCTTTTTTTTAATGGCTCTTCAAATATGTTTTAGAGAGTAGATTTTAGAAAAGCTCTTGAAAATGTTCTTAGAGTATATTCCTATAGTAGCTTATCTCTGCTTAGAATAATGGATGATTAATTCTGTATAGCTAATTTCATTCCTTTCTGCTTGCATGCTTATGTGCAAATAATAAAATCTTGAGCCCTTCTATCATTTTAGCTGCTTGCTGCAACAGCAGCTAGCCGGTCATCAAATATATTTGTTATTTTTTTGGATGGAGGGCGGCCATCAAATTTATTTTTCATTAGCAGCATGCACAATTGCACATATGATGCTGCATGCATGGTAATCTAGAACTGAAGCCTGATTAAGCAGTTACTGGAATATTTTTTATATTTTAAACCTTTTTATTAAATATTTTTAAAATAACCGTGTCTAAAAAGATTTTACAAATCTAACCCGGCGTCATTGGCACAGCTAAATAACGCTACCCCATCATATGTATTAGCGCCGCAAAAACATCTATAGACATTAGGCTATCCTACATTGCACGACCTTTATTTCACACTAAAAAGGAATATTCTATCCTCGTTATTAAGATTCTTACCTCTATACCAATATCTTCCGCACATACATTACTCTATACTATACTCAACTAGTAGAAGGCGCGCGCCCTCGCGCATGCGGAACAGAATATAGGTTCGATAAATAGAAGTCATAATATAGCAAATTATTTAAGATAAACAATACATGATGCGTACATACGATGTTTAATGTTCTAAGAGGCAAACAAGAAACAACACTATATAGAACATGTGTAATTCCACCATTCTGCACAGTAGCAACTGCTATAGCAAATCTCTAGAGCTGAAGACCTCAAAGATCTCTCAAACAGTTTGGTCAATAACCTGGTTTAATTGAAGGTCAACACATAATTTAGTTTTTGTAACCCTTTCATTATTTGGTTGAAGTACATGTTCTACTTTCTCCTTTTCCTGCTTTTGTGATGTGGTCAACACAGCGAGGTTTTGATGAGTGCCTGGGGAAATGAAGTGAGAATCCAAAGGGATCAGAACAATTAAACATTTAAAAGATAAGAAATCACATGGAACTTCCCTATGTCTTGATATCAGGTTTTTGGTAAACTATAAGATCACCTGTCACCCATACAATTGCACATATTTTTCATGAGAACAAATAGCTTGTAAAGAATATTCAAATAGCTCCGCACTCATGGTCAGTCCATGTTGCAGCCGTACACCTATATGCACCAACAATGTATAGTGCATTATTCCACAGAAACTAAAAGAACTCCAAACATGTATGACTAAAAAGAAATTTCCAGAAGAAGGTTATGGCAGGACACACCCAAGAAACATTCGCTTTATTTAGAAATGTAGGTAATTTTAGATGTCAACCTTTTTTATGATAATGTTTTGTCCTCCAAAAATTATCCTCTAAGACCATCTATAACATGACAGCTTATATTCTAACAGCTTCTATTCATCTTTTACAAATAACTTGGCTGTTGAGATGAACTAATTTGGTGAGAGTTCAAAATTGACCTTTGAAAAACTTTTTTGCAGCCCTCTCTACGGTTGTGATGATATTAGGACATGGCTATGTGTTTGTTTTTTTTCATTTGCGATGACATTCAGCAGTGTCTGGATTTGCAGAGACATGGTGAGCAATGTTGTCTGGCACAGCAGAGCATAAGATCATTGCCTAAGAGAGAGCTGTAAAACAGAGCATAAGTAACGTTCAGTTAGGATACAATTGTCTGCTGGGACAGATTTCTATCGGACAATGTTGCAAAGGTACATGCACTACCGATGAGGAAAAATTGAGGATAGGCATGTCATGACAGTAGGTAACCTCTTTAAATGATTGCTAACAAAACCCTTTTTTGGTATGTCTTTTTCTGTTTTCAAAGACACAATTAGAGCAAACAGAATCTAACAGAAGAGTGAAACAGAGAGAGTAGAACCATGATTAGTTTACCTGAAAAATAGTAGCTGCATAGGTATCAAACACTTGTTGAAAACAGAGCTATTGTAAGATTTAACACCTTAAGTAGACCGTTGGAACCAAGCAGGCTTAACACAGCTGCAGCGGGAATGAACCTGAAAAAAGAGATGGCTGCTATTTTGAAGGAGGTTGCCTCTCCATAGCAACAATGCCAACATAGAAGGCACGTAGTTAGCAGAATAACCAAAAAAATGGAACACCTATGGGTTCATGTTATGGTGGGCAAGGTGAGCAATAATATGTTACCAGTTAAACAGAGTAACATCATTATTTTAGCAGCAGGATGAACAACGAACTACCAATGTTTCTTGTTTTTATCAGGAGACACAAACGATCTGATTTTTGAAGTGTGTGGATTGCTAAACTTTGGACCTGAGTAATTACAAACCATGTGACTTAAATTATGGTCAAGAGATCATGGTAGTTTCCTCTTCATCAATATCTATGTACTCTACATATCCTTTTGAGAAGTGACCATGCCAACCTTCATTAAGACTTATCCTGGATAAGTGGAGAAAGAAGCTTAGGAGAAAAATTATCCACACGTAAATTTAAGTGGAAGCTAGCATATGTTCATCAATGACAGATCCTTTGTTGCAAGGCTCCGATATGTGTAACCAATAAGTCGAGCTTCCTATGAATTCCAACCCAACAACCATCGACCAAACTTTAAGTGGCCTAGAACCGTAAGGTTTGGGAGGGTATAATAACCCAATAACAAAAGCATGCACACACTCACAAGGAAACAGGAAGAAACCTCAAAAGTTTCCGTGCCCTACTCCTACAAAAATTCCAAAATTGGATTTCTAACAAAACTAACAGTGGTACATACCATGAAGGCAACATCTGTGACCATGGTGGTACTAATCAAATTAGCAGTTACTATGACAACATACCTTGTCAGAAAGTCGGCAGTTTAAAGGTCTTCTTTGTAGCTTTGAGCTGTAGGCAACGATTTTTTTTTTTTTTTTTTTTTTATTTTTTATTTTTTGCATCATGAGTAATTGAGAACCTAGAGCCTGGGTGGTGTTTATATCTTTGCATAAGATATTTAAATCAATGGGAACATATTATTTCTGCGTATGAGCTTGAAATGGGAACACATGACAGTAACTAATAATCTCATTATTTACCTGATTGGCATCAAGCAACCAGATCAGCATCGCAGTCATTGCCTACTTGATGAAAAATCTTGCAACAAACTCCTCCAGGGTATGGTATCCACAACTTGGTCAAAAACTACAGGTAAATAATGTTAGGATACAGTTCAAGTAGCTTCAGTATGGAGTTCTTTAGTAAAGGTCTTAGGAGGATGGTGGTAATGACATAATATAGTTTAGTTGTTTGAACCTTATTTCAGAAATCCAATAGAAGGCAGTGACACACTTGAAAACTAATTCTAAATCTCGCTGATAAGAGAATAAGATGTGCGCATTGAGTAACAAAAAAATAAATTGACCCATCATGCAGCAATCGATCAGAAGATGCATGGCATCTATCGTAACCCATATTATCTCTGAAACCTACTGACTATAAATTATATGGACTCAATAGGTTGAATATAAGAGAATTGGTTCGTTTACTCTATATATGTAAATGGTTTAAGTTTCTTGGTTGGTTTTTTGATAGTTACTATTTTTGGGCTTTGTTTTCTTAATAGGTGGAGGGGTCCTCTAGTAGTGCTGGATCTCGCCGGCTTATCGAGCTGAGATTGTCCAGTTTTGAGGCTGGTTTTGTCATTAAAACAGGTTAAGTTTTTTTTTGCTCTAATAATATATGTGGCAATAGTCTTGATGCCCATTTGGGAAAAAAGCATGGTTGTTATCACAACAGTGAAACCATTAACAATATGAACTCATCACTTCGTCATGTGCTAGAGTCCTCATCATGTGACAGAAACTTTAATAAGCAATGATCTACATTGGAACCCACCAGGTTGGAGCACCAACGTGAAACTGAGGTCGGAAAGATAGCCAAAATTTACCTGAACAGGCAGTAATGACACCGGTACAGAAGGCACAAGTAAACTATTTCTCCTTTGTCTGAAACAAATGTGCAATTATCATAGGTCAGTTAAGTAACATGGACATCAAAAGAAAATTAGCTGAAAATTGTAAGAATCAAGTCAAATTCATAATCTGTAAGCACTGCATACAAACCTCTTATTCATCAGACTACACTCATATGACATTTTATATTTTGAAATAAATTCATTTTGAGGGATAAGTATGACCAATGACCTTCATAGCTACATGGTGTAATTGATCATATATTGAGCTCATTACCTGTCCATGTGAATTCAAACATGAAGGCGGGCACCTGGGGCAAATTTTTGCCATTTGCCGAATTTAGTGCCTGCATCAAAAAATCATCGAACAACTGCACTCTTGAGATCTTGTTGTATAGAAAAGAAAACATAAATATTGGCAACCTGCAAGAATTTTAAAGGATAGACATATATATCGGATCACAAATATTGGAAACTGCAATGCAAGAAACCAGAGCCAAGAGCCTGCACATTCATATCGTATGAAACACAAGAGACCAAATGTTGCACACCAGAGCATTATGGTCATTGTAAAGGAAGAAAATAGCAGGGAAAACACAAATCATCCCAGAAAGCATTGTTGCAATAGCAACATCAACAACATCCCTTATTGTTTTCAAATTGCACATTGCAAAGTGAAATAGTAAGAAAAGTACGGTGAAAGCCCGCATAACTAAAATGAAACAAAAAAAGCTCCCGTAACTAAAATGAAACCAAAAAATAACACAGAGAAACTTTTGAGTAGAAATCTAGCCAATTGAGAATCAGGAACCAAAGCTGGCAGAAAGTGTGACACCCCTCCACGACGATTCGCTGTGTAAACTCTAAACAAAACTGTAGGACAGATGAGGCACAGAATTTTGTCCCTCGTATAACCAATGCAAATCATCACCGCTCCTAAGCTCAGACCCTATTCTAATATTATAGAGACCAATATTCTTCCTTTCACCTAGCAACCGCTAGCACAAGGACCAGCAATTGAGAATGCTGGTTTGTGACATGTACCTAGACTTTTTAACCCTACATGATAAAACAATTCAATTAGGTGGTGCAGGAAGAAAAAGTAAAACATTCACTTCCTCGGTTGTGCGCAGTTTGATCGAAGTAATGAACCACCTTTGGGGCATAGGCAGTAGAGCATCGTAAAGAGGAATCAGAAAATTGCAGTGACTATGTATGCATGTTAAGCAAACTCCCAAAATAACTTAGGCAGGATTTGGTACACAAAAACCTGCAATAGCATATTTCGTTTTCCATGGCACCAATAAACTCTAAACCTGGAGCTGGTATACAAACCAGCAGTTAGCGTAAAAGTTTAGTTCTGGCATCCTGATTAGGTAGAAGGCAAGAACTGTACAAAGCGAAACAAAAAATATACCCAAGCACTGATATAATCTGGAGAATAATTTCCTGTACGTACCCCCCCCCCCCCCCCAGTTTGTTGACATGGAGGATTTGAGCTGTTTATGCATTCCCTCATGAGTCCACTGTTGATGAAGCATGGTGACCATCCAAGATTACACTTGATATTCAACAAATAAAAGGTAGCCGCACAGGTCACATCCTGTACAGAATAAATTTGGCATACATTCCGCTGTCCCTTACAAAAATCTGTCGAACGTAAGAAAAATTTAACAAGCGTAAAAATAATTTGCCAACCAGTGGAGAAGGTCACATCCTGTACACAATATAAATTGCAGGCTGAAACTGGAATTGTTCAAAAGGAACAGGGACCCCATGCTGCAGGATGCACCCCCAAATTCCATTCTGTTAAGCCTGATCTCTTTTTTTGAGATTCTAGATTTAAAAATAAGTACCTATGATGCACATGCAGCCGTTAACCATTATGTCCAGATGCAGAGCACATAGTGTCTCACTGTCTTGGAAAAATAGGATGCTGCGTTCATGTTCATATACTTTTGTGTATACGTTTTTTTGCATGATTATTAGAGTACTATTAAATTCAAGTTGAAATCTGCACCATCGTTCAATACAAATCAAAGTCTAAACTGAACCGACTGTACCAAACTCAATAAAGGAAGAAGTATTTTTTTTAAAACTACAAGAACAAGAGATGGCATACTGAGACGAATACCTTGGACTTGAGGGAAGAACAGGCAGCTAGGGTTTCGCGGAGCCTAGCAGGCGCGGACCAGCGGGAGGGGGGCAGGGACGGCCACGCCGGTGACGGCCGCAGCACAGCCATGCGCGGCGCGGTGGCGCAGCTCGAGGAACGGTGTTGCGTCCTGCCAGCACCTCCCGCGGCCAGCAGCCACAGGCGCGGGCCCGGAAGAGACGTCCTAACACGAGGCGGAGGAGGAGGAGGAGTGGAGAAGGGTGGGTGCAGCCGCCGCCGCAGCGCGGTCTCTCCAGCCGGCGCCGCTCCGGTCGTGTTGAGAGAGGGAGAGAGAGGAACGAAGGGGAGAGGGGACGGGAAGGAAGGAGAACGATCGGGAAACAGAAGTGGAAGTTTGGGCATACTCCTATATTTGGTTGACCGGATTCACGTGAGAAGCCGTGAAAGTTAAAGATGAAACCGAGATTTTACTCCAGATGAAATTTGATTCAAACGATCTGAGCCGTTGGATGTTAGATCAGACGAATGGAAACATTTTAGGTGACGTGGCTGCTGTTTCTACCGGAGGAGATGACGCTCCTTATCAGGTTTATTATTATTTATTATTTAAATATCAATCTCTACCGTATGGGACCCACCCATCTTTACTTTTATCTCCTCCCATCGTTGGGCTGAAAAGAGAGGAACAGAGGATAATGGCGTGACAAGATTCAACTTTTGAAAAATCAAAGTCCTTGATATCGAATAAAGACGGTCTTTGTATGAAAATTATAGCATTCTAGTTTTGAGTTTTTTTTTTCATTTGAGAATGTTAAAATGCTAAAAAAATAACATAAACTTTCAACACCATAATTATCGCGTACTAACTCTTGATGTATTAGAAAAATAATATCTTTTGTATATGGGGTCAGATAAAGGTACTTTTTATACCTAAGTTGTAGACCTCAATGAGATCTATAACTTTAAAATTTTGAATTTTTACATTTGAGGCCGTTAAGATGCTGAAGAAAATAATATAAAGTTTCATCAACGTATTAATCGTACCCCTGGGCTTGTTTGTAACATCCGTATTTTTAATCATCTTAAATTTCACTAAAAATTTGAACTTTTTAAAAAATTCCAACAAATTAAAATTTGACTTTATTTATTTTTCGCAAAACCGTTTTTGAAAACCTTTTCCGAAAACCTTGCATTAAAATTCATCATATGCATCCTCTTGCTTTGTTTGAATATTTGAAAGTTTCTTTGATTGTTGGAATACTTGCATGGTTGTGTTTGGATCTTTGTTTTCTTCCGTGGAATTTATTTGAGGCACTAGAAACATTCATTGAATTTCCTATCCTTTTACTTAACTTATTAAATTAATTTCTTCCTTGACTTATGTCCCTCCCCAAATAATTCCTTGAAAATAATCCTTGATCTTTCTTCAATTGATCCCAAACCACAATTCCCCCAACTCCTTTGAAATTCGAATTGAAATCTATTTAGATTGTGCCATAGTTTATTTTTCTGGGAAATAGAAACGTTTTCTTAAAATGGGAAATGATTCATGGGGCGCGCCACTTCTAAGGCCCAGCAGAGGCAAACTGTGCAGCCCACCTCCTCTCTCAGCTCCTTCTCCCGCACGGGCCAAAATCGGCCAGCCCAGCAGCCCAACCCACTCATCCTTTCTCCTCTCTCACCGACGAGCGGGCCCCAGCTGTCATTTCCATCTTCCTCCTCTCTTCTTCACCACGTGAAGCACGACGCGCCACCGCTGACCGCACCACAGTGGAACAGCTGACCATGTCGGTAAAAATATCTCCACCGACGGTTGACCTCCCACAACAGCCCTACTGTTCTCCACCGCCTCTCTGTAGCTAGCTGACTTACTGTGCACCACCGCCTTCCTGTTGCCAACCGACCTACTCCGTTTATAAAAACCGACGAGCTTGTCGTTGCTCCTCGCTCCTCCGAGCTTGGCCACAGCACGCCGGGAAGAAACTTTCCTCCCGGTGAACACGACGGAGCCAAGGGCCCGAGGTTGCTGTCGCCTCGTCCGCCTGCAGCCCCGCCGCGCCGGAGTCCCGTTCCGGCCCGCGAACGCCGCTGCCGAGACCGGCGCTGCTCGCCAGCCCCGCCGGAAGCCCGCGCTCGGCCTTGCCCAGCCGAACGCCTCGGTCAGCGCCGCAGTGACGAGTACCACCGAGAGCTCCGCGCCTCCGCCACGGGGACGGTCGCGCCGGAGCCGAGCACTGCCCGCCGGCGAAGCTGACCCGCACGCGCGCACGCCTGCTACCCGCGGGCGCACAGCATCACGCACCGCCGGAGCCGCAGCCGAGTCCGCCGGGTCGAGCGCAACGACCCCGTCGATGCTCTATCCTCACGCTGGAGCCATGGCCGGCACTGCCGCCGCCCAGCTACCGGAGGCCGACCAGTTCGCTCACAGCTACGCGCCGCTGTCAACCGGCCGCGCCACCGATGCCGTAGTCACCGACGCCGGAGCACGGTGCCAAGCCGAGCTCGCTGCGACGCCGGAGCCACTCGGCCGCCCTCGCGCGCTCCCTGCTCTGCCCCTGCCCGTTCTCTCTCCCCCTCTCCCTCTCTGTCTCTCTCTCTCTCTCTCTCCTCCTTTCTCCCTCTCCTTCTTTCTGTTCTGAACGGGAGGATGAGGACGCGCCCCTGACCCCTCCGCCACAGCACTCAGGGCCAGGACGGCCACGTCTCGGTGACCAACCAGGAGGCGCCACCTCGACCTATTGGGCCCACATGGCAGCACACCCCTCCCACACGCTCTCCCTTTTGTCTGTAGAATTGGAGCACGTGAAATAGAGGGAGAAAGACAGGCAGTCCACCGATCGGTGCTTGGGAGCACCAACACAGTCCTAGCAGGCACACCTGACCCCGCGCGTCAGCCTGAGAAAGAATGCTACGCGCAGCAGGAGAACGTACATGCAGGATTAAACGGAAGCCCTTTCCTATACTTGAAAATTCCCAGAAAATTTTTAAATAAACTAGGTACATTCTAAACCCTATCTAATCTCTTTCCACTCCATTTCCATTCTCCAAACTACTATAAATATTTTCTATACCTTTTCTCCCGACCTATCTTTCCCACTAAACTTTAAAATCCATATCTCCACCATCAAAATTCCAAATCCCATAATTCTTCCACTAAATATCTTCTAAAATCAATTTCCACCTTTTTATAGCCTCTCCTTAATTTCGGTGCCCATTTAAATTCTAGTCATATTTATTTTTTCCTGTTTCTCTTTTATTTATTTTTCACGCTAACCCGTAGTTACACTTGCACCGTATATTCGTGTGGGTGTATACACCATGTCACGTATACAAATACATGAATATACACATACACATAGAATCGTAGTCGCTCACATGTAGAGGCATATGTGATGTATATGTGTGTATGTATATATACAAAGCCGTTATAAATATATAAATATATATATGTACATATATAGACACCGTGTT
>JAHLJS010000242.1:0-50000 GCA_038502445.1 Eremochloa ophiuroides
CCGCAGAGGAGCCCAGTGAAGAGCCCTTGGAAGACAGCTCTGAAGACGTACCTATGGAGGACCCTCAGAAAGATGAACCCGAGAAGGTGGAGCCGCAGGGTGACCAGGATTGTGCTGGCGACCCTGATGACAAAAATGATGGAGGCGACTCGGATGACTCCGACGACCCCGAAGACGATGGCGACGATGATGGAGACCAAGGTGGAAAACCCTGGGTGGGAATGATTCACTATGATCATCATGGTGATGACTACTACCACCCGCTGCTTCTCGACTTGGTGCGCCGCTTCTACCCCAACGCCTCGGTGCTGTACAAGACGGAGTACTGGAAGCACCCTGACTACGCCAACTACTATGAGACGAGGGTGTACATCAAGGAGGGAAGCCAGGTGAAGAATATCCACTATGCTGTCTCCATTCGACTCTCCAAAGCTGCCGCCATCAAGGATGCCGCACGACAAGCTCTTATGGTGCACCGCCACGAGAATTGGGACATCATCAAGTGGGAGATGCACCGCTACCTTCCCCGCCGTCAGAGTGGCCAAGCTAACTGCAGTATCGCCGGTCCACTTGGAGAAGTGAACGCCCGACTCCACGCTGCCTTGGAATGTTTGGCTCAGACCAACACTTTTCTGGACCAGACACTGGATGAGCTGAACACCAGGACTGAAGCTAACTACAAGCTCAGCCGGGCGGTGAATGAGTTGAACAGGCAACTCGGTGTTGGACCCCCTCCGCCATCACCAAGGTGTCCAGCTGAATCGCCGCCAAGGAACCGAGGAGACCATGGAGATGCTCACACCCGCACCGACATTGACCCCTAGAGGAGTTACCCCCAGTTAGTAGCAAAAGACGCTAGTAGCGCAAGTTGAGTCAAGTCGAGTCTAGTTCGTGTCTTGTGAACTTTTGTGCTAGATTGCTTTTCCTTATGAACAATGCTTGATTTGGAGTTTGTAATGAGTGCTGAGATTGTGGGCATGTCCGCAAATCTCTTTATATAGGTTTGAATTAATGCATAATAGTTTGGGTTGATTATCTCAGTTTCCAGCAGTGCTGTTTTTCAGACCTCTCTGCCTTAGTTAATTTTTCCTATTTAATTATATACGACCAAAAATCATGAGAAATTTTTGTGAAAAACTAGACTTCTGTAGTTTTCTTTGGCCGCAAGAATCATCTCAATATCAGTTACGGTTTGGGAGAAACAAATGTCACAAGTCAAAGTTTCTGCGCTGTCCGTTACTCTGAAACAGTTTCGAATCAAATCTGTTTTTGATAAACTTAACGACAGAATCTGGAGAGATGGTCTGAATAAAAGTTGTAGAGTTTTTCTCATGCTTTCCAACCATGTATAGCATGTCTCTGTTTGACTTCGGGAACTCCAGATATGACTGTTTTTCTACTCTGCCATTGTTGGATCGCGCCCGGAATTTCCTGTTCTAGTCTTTTAAGTGTTATTATAATGGAAAAGAATTCTAAACCTCACTTCAATGATTTGAACAGCAGATGGCCCACACCAGGAGGAACCCAAGGGGTGATGGTACCTCTGAAGAAAATGCTAATCCACCACCACCTCCGCCACAGCCTAATATGGAGCAGCTGATGATGATGCAAACACAGCTGATGCAGCAGATGGCCCAGAACATTCAACTGCTGCAGCGAAACAATGGCAATGGGAACCCACCTCCACCACCCCGTGACAAGAGAAGCGAATTCTTGAAGGGACGCCCGCCCACCTTCGATCATTCCAGTGATCCTCTCCAAGCTGATGATTGGCTGCGTGCAATAGAAAGGCAGCTGGAGATCGCCCAATGCAACGATGTCGAGAAGGTTCTCTATGCATCTGGGCAGTTGCAGGGAGCTGCTCTGGATTGGTGGGAGTCTTTCCGTTTTGGACGTGCCGACCCCATCTCTTGGCGGCAATTCCGTGAGGGGTTCCGCAATCATCATGTGCCTGCAGGGTTGATGAAGCTGAAGAAGAAGGAGTTTCTTTCTCTGAAGCAGGGAGGAATGCTAGTTGCTGAGTACCGTGACAAGTTCATCCAATTGTCGCGGTATGCTCCAAAAGAGGTTGAAGATGATGCCAAGAAGCAAGAGCTCTTCTTGGAGGGACTGAATGATCATCTCCAGTACCAGTTGCTCTCCCACACTTTCGCCAACTTCCAACAGTTGGTGGACAAAGCTTTGATCATCGAGAGCAAGCGCCGTGAGATAGATGAGAAGAAGAAGAAGAGGAAGTTTCAAGGGCAGTCGTCTGGAAGCAACAGCCGCTTCCGTAACAACCAGCAGCAGCCTCAGCAGCAACAACGTTTCCAGGGACAGTCTGGATTCAAGAACAATTTCCAGAATCAACAACGTTCCCAGAACCAGCAGCGTTCCCAGTACCAGCAACAAGGTGGCAACCAGGCGCCACAACTGACTGCTCCCAACAACATCCCAGTGAAGAATGGTGCCCCCAACAAGTGTTTCCGTTGTGGCAAGGAAGGACACTTGTCCTACAATTGTCCTGAGAAGCAGAATTCCCAAGCCTCCCAGAAGCAGAACAACCAGCAGAGAGTGCCACCTCGCACCGGGAAGGTGAACCATGTGTCGGTTGATACGGCACAGGAGACTCCAGAGGTCATGATGGGTACGTTCAATATCGACTCCATCCCCGCTACAGTTCTTTTTGACTCTGGTGCTTCGCATACTTTCATTTCGCACACATTTGTTAGAAAGCATGGTATTCCCCTTAGTGTCATGAAACATCCTATTATGGTTTCTTCTCCGGGTGGTGTTATGCAAGCTACTCTTCAGTGTCTCCCGATTACTGTCTCATTAAGGGAGGTAGAATTCGAGATAACCCCTACTGTGCTAAATACTGCCGGAATTGATCTTATCCTGGGTATGGATTGGATGAAGAAATACAACACGAACATAAGGGTGTAAGGAGAAGGTTGTAACTGTCACTACACCAAAGGGAGATGAGGTCCGAGTTGAGGTTGCTCTTGCAAGTGCAACAACAAGCCACAGTACATCAGCTCAGAGAAGAAGTGCAGCCGGATAACTCAGTGGTGGATGAGTTTGAAGATGTGTTTCCAGATGAGTTGCCAGGTATGCCGCCTGACCGTGACATTGAATTTATCATTGAGTTGTTACCTGGTACTGCACCTATAGCTAAACGTCCATATAGAATGGGAGTTAAAGAATTAGAAGAACTTAAGAAACAAATCAAAGAACTGTCAGAAAAAGGTTTCATTCGTCCTAGTTCTTCACCTTGGGGAGCCCCGGTTATTTTTGTTGATAAGAAAGATGGTAGTCAAAGGATGTGTGTTGATTATCGGTCACTGAATGAGGTCACCATTAAGAACAAGTATCCGTTGCCTAGAATTGATGACTTATTTGATCAGTTGAGAGGTGCTTGTGTGTTTTCCAAGATTGATCTCCGTTCAGGTTATCATCAGTTGAAGATTCGTGACTCTGACATACCTAAGACTGCATTCACTACTCGGTATGGACTGTATGAGTATACGGTAATGTCCTTTGGTTTGACTAATGCACCTGCCTACTTCATGTATCTGATGAACAAGGTATTCATGGAATTCTTGGATAAGTTTGTTGTGGTGTTCATTGATGATATCTTGATCTACTCCAAGAATGAAGAAGAGCATGCCGAACATCTGACATTGGTTTTGCAGAAGCTCAGGGAACATAAGCTGTATGCCAAGCGAAGTAAGTGCGAGTTCTGGTTGAGAGAAGTTGCTTTTCTAGGACATATTGTGTCCAATGGTGGAATTTCTGTAGACCCAAGTAAGGTGGCAGACGTGTTGAATTGGAAGCCGCCAACTGATGTGACTGGCATTCGTAGTTTTCTTGGTTTAGCTGGTTACTACCGAAGGTTCATTGAAGGATTCTCCAAGCTTGCGAAGCCAATGACTTCCTTGCTAGAGAAGAATGCCAAGTTTGTGTGGTCTGAGAAGTGCCAAGCTAGTTTTGAAGAATTGAAGAAGAGATTGACAACAGCCCCAGTGTTGGTTTTGCCGGATCTGAGTAAGAAGTTCTCTATCTATTGTGATGCTTCCCGCCTAGGTCTTGGTTGTGTTCTCATGCAAGAAGGAAGAGTCGTAGCATATGCATCGAGACAGTTGAGGAAGCATGAGTTGAATTATCCTACTCATGATTTGGAGCTAGCAGCTGTGGTTCACGCTCTGAAGTTATGGAGGCATTATCTGATTGGTCATAAGTGTGACATCTATACAGATCATAAGAGCTTGAAGTATATCTTCACCCAGTCAGAGTTGAATTTGAGGCAACGTCGTTGGCTGGAATTGATAAAGGATTATGACCTGGAATTGCATTATCATCCAGGCAAAGCAAATGTTGTGGCCGATGCTCTTAGTAGAAAAAGTTATGCTAATGAGATTCGAGCAACCACTATTCCAGCAGAGTTGTGTGCAGAGATGGAGCGTCTCAACTTGGGAATTGTGATCAATGCTGTTGAGATGGAGGTTGAACCCACACTAGAGCAAGAGATACGAAAGGCTCAGTTGGAAGATGAGAAGCTCAAAGAAATAGCAGAGAACATTGTGGTTGGAAAATCACCCGGATTCAGGCTAGATGAGAATGGAACCTTATGGTTTGGGAAGAGACTCTGTGTACCTGAAGTGAAATTCATCCGAGACGCTATACTGCGTGAAGCTCATGAGTCAGCATATTCTATACACCCAGGAAGTACCAAGATGTATTTGGATCTGAAGGAAAAATATTGGTGGGTTGGACTGAAGCGTGATGTAGCAGAATATGTGGCTATATGTGATACCTGTCAGAGAGTTAAAGCTGAACATCAGAGACCTGCAGGATTGCTACAACCACTAAAGATACCTGAGTGGAAGTGGGAAGAAGTCGGTATGGACTTCATAGTTGGATTGCCACGTACTCAGAGAGGTTATGATTCAATCTGGGTAATTGTGGATCGACTGACTAAAGTAGCTCATTTCCTTCCAGTCAAGACCACTTATGGAGGTCCTAAACTAGCAGAGTTGTATATGGAGAGAATAGTGTGTCTGCATGGAGTTCCAAAGAAAATTGTGTCTGATAGGGGCACTCAATTCACCTCACATTTCTGGCAAAAGATACATGAGTCTCTAGGTACTAAGCTGAATTTCAGTTCTGCATATCATCCTCAGACTGACGGTCAAACTGAACGGATTAATCAGATTTTGGAAGATATGTTGAGAGCTTGTGCTTTACAGTATGGAACGAGTTGGGATAAGAGTCTGCCGTATGCGGAGTTCTCTTATAATAATAGTTACCAGAAAAGTCTCAAGATGGCACCCTTCGAAGCATTGTATGGACGCAAGTGCAGGACACCCTTGTTTTGGAATCAAACTGGAGAAAGTCAAGTGTTTGGACCGGATGTGTTGAGAGACGCAGAGGAGCAAGTCCAGACAATAAGAGAGAACTTGAGAATAGCACAATCTAGACAGAAGAGCTATGCGGATACACGGAGAAGAGAACTAGCTTTTAATGTAGGAGACTATGTATATCTTAAAGTGTCCCCGATGAGAAGTGTGAAAAGGTTCAACAGCAAAGGAAAATTGGCACCAAGGTATATTGGTCCTTTCAAGATCCTAGAGAGACGTGGAGAAGTGGCATATCAGCTAGAACTTCCGGAAAGTTTGTCCGGTGTGCATGATGTGTTCCACATATCTCAGTTGAGAAAGTGTTTGAGAGTACCGGAAGAGCAGGTTCCTGTCGAGGAAATAGTTTTCAAGAAGGGTCTCACTTATGAGGAACATCCAGTGAAAATTTTGGAAGACCGCAGAAAGAGTTACAAGAAGTCGAGTTATAAAGATGTGCAAGGTGCAGTGGCATCGGTACTCTGAGGAAGAAGCTACTTGGGAAAGAGAGGAAGATCTCAGAGAAAAGTACCCGGAGTTGTTTGAGTAAGCACCAACTGAATCTCGAGGACGAGATTATTTTTAAGGGGGGTAGAATTGTAACACCCGAAAAATTGCATTCTTTTAAATAGTAGAAATTTATTTAATTGTGCAATTAATTGATCATTCCAATATAGGGAAATAATAATTTTTCTCAAATATAAAATCAAACCTAGGTCATACACATGTATGATGCATTCATGCTGGAGCATTTCTTCTTTGTACTGTTGTAGACTTATTTGAATTTCTCAAATGTTTCAAAACCCAATTTGAAAATCCTTTTGGAAAATGGAAAAAGGAAATAGAGCAGAGCCCTTCCCCTCTCCTTTCTGGCCCGAGCAGCAGCTTGGCCTGTTTTCCACTCCCTGGCCCCACCAGGCCCAGGTCGGATGGCCCGAGGACAGCTCGGCCGACCTGCTCCCTCCCTTCCCCTTACCCCCTCTGACTGTCGAGCGGGACCCACGGGTCAGCCCTTCCTTCTACACCTCCCTCGTCTGCGCGAACAGAGACGCCGCTGCCGTGTTCATCCGCCGTGGCCGAGCACGCGCGCGCGAAGCGTCCCTCTGCCGTGACTGCCAGCCCGACCCCAGCGCTCGGTGCTACCGACCTGTGGACCCACAGGACAGCCCCTTCCCTGTTTCCCTCTGCTGCTCGCCGAGAGTCCGACGCGGGCAAGAAAGAAAACGGCCGAAGCCGAGTTCGTCGCCGCGCCGAGAGTCCGAAGCAGAGAAGAAACGGCCGAAGCCGATTTCTCCGCTATTCGAGTTTGTTTCAATCTCCGAGATTGACGCCACACCTCGGGAGTATTTAAGCAGCGCCACACCCCCCCCCCGTAGCCGTCACCTAACCCTAGCCGCCTCTTCTCGCCGCCATTGCCGAGCTCCCGCGAGAACCGAGCAGCCGCCGCCGCGAGCAATTAGCTCGATTCGCCACCAATTTCCTCTCGGTAAGCCTTTGAGGAGCTTCGCTGTGATCTTGTGAAGTTCCCGAGCACTTTTCCCCTTCGATTTGGGCACTGACACGCCTCCGCCGCCGTTGCAGAGATCCACCGTCCGCCGGATCACGCCGCGAGCTATCTCCGAGTCGATTTCTGACCTTCCCATCACCCTAGGTGAGCTTGCGATGCTCTTCCCGATCTATGGGTACCCTTCCCGACCTATTTCATGCATCGAAGGCCGAGTTCGCCTTCTCCGGCGGCCTTCCGGCCATGGCGCCGCCGTCGGCCTCTGTTTTCGGCCGAGAGCACCGCCACCCCTCCCCTCTTTTAATCTGATCCGCCGATTTTGAATCGGACGGCCGAAGAGCAGCCCATACCGATTCGGCCAGCGTATAACCCCCTGCAGTTTTTAATGCTAAACCCGCGATCCCTTAGCGTATTCTGTGATTTGCGCTTTTCAATTTAGAAAACGTATTTTCTCCCGGTGTTTAGAAAATGTGTTTTCTATTATTTACAGATTTGCCACTAAACTTCATTTGATCATAATTTACTTGTTTTAGATCCGATTTGAACGATTCAAATTGCGTTAGATTCGTAATTTCATAATCTATCTGATGGTACCACTGTTTCATATATTTTCAACTTTGAAAATTCGAGATTATATTTAATCTATTATTATTCTATTATAAACCTTGTAAAATTCATATCTTCCTCGTTTTAAATCCGATTTGCGCAAACTTTATATCGATGTGATCGTAGCAACGTGTAGATTTGTTTTATAACCTTTTAATTTATTTTCTCTCTGTTGGTGTACTGTTCTAATGAAAACTCTTGTTTGTATGCATGATTGCCCCTGTATGCGTGTGTGTTGTTATGATGGATCGAGTATAGACGGTGAGCTTTACGTGGGTGATCAAGATCAGTACTGCGACAACCCGGATCACCAGGAGTTTGCTGATCAAGGCAAGTATTAGTATGGATCATCCTTGTTGTCCTATTCACCAAATAAATAATTGCATTTGCATGTGTCTCCCTTGTTAACCATAGTTATTTCCTAGCATTGTTACCCTGTTCCTTGCCACCTATGGGATTATGCATATGGTAAATGTTGCTAGTGCGTTTTTGGGAATCATGATCATGTAAACTTGATTAATTGATTATGCAATATGATTAAAAGATGCCTTTTAGCAACAGGGAACTAGGGGATTCGAGCATAGTTTTGTGATGCTCAAAATCCTTCACCTTTGATAATGATCTGTAAGTATGACACCGGGATTGACAGTGCAACTATGAGGGCTACATGGCTCTGGTTTTAGTCAAGTATGGGCACTTTTTCTAGCTTGTTAGAGGTTACCGAAAGGCGTGATGGGACCTGCCGACTCGGGTATAGTGCGGCTCCTGTCCGAGTGTGTATAATCTGCGTGACCTTGTGCCACGAAGAAGGGGGGCTCTACATCTGCTTGCCGGGTTCCTAGCGGCCCTAACTTGTTAGGCGAAGTTCTTTGAAAGACTTCATAGTGAGACCCTGCTCACTCACCTTGGTAGTGTTATGGGAGTAATTAACCCGAGCAAATGGGAATCACGGCTCATAGTGAAAGTGCACAACCTCTGCAGAGTGTAAAACTGGTATACTAGCCGAGCTCACGGTCAAGAGCGGCCTTGGACGTCTTACGGAGTAGTTATTCTTTTGGGGTGATGTTTACTTATTGCTAAATCTATTTATTGCTACTCATTAATTATGTTTACTATGATCATGAGAATGGGCTTATTCATTTGTTGCTATCCAACTGCATAAAAGGATGATTAATTAAAAGCAACCTGCTGTTAAAACCGTGTCAACCTTTTGAGCCTCATTAACCCATGCTAGTCTTGTTGAGTACGACATGTACTTACGCTTGTTTATTTTTCAATACTCGGTTAAAAATCCCGGATGGGTAACAGATGGTGATAGTGATGAGGACTACCCAGAGGACTACTAGACTTGTGCTTCACCAGTCGACGTCCCTGTGCTATGGAGCTACCGCGAGAGTTATCTTTATTTTCCGCTGTGTAATGACTTTGATATTATTCGCTATGTATTAAATATTGGTTATGATACAATTTATGTAATTTGTTGGCTTATGTGTGTGACTGATCTCTGGGCGCACATAAGATTATGCATCCCATTTTATCCTTAAAATTGGGTGTGACAAATTGGTATCAGGGCCGTGTTGACTGTAGGACGCAAGCCTAGTTAGCACTGGATAGCCCTTAGCTTTATTATCTCTTTTTACTTGTTATATTAATTTGCTACAAGTTTTTGCTGATATCCTACCCTTGTCCATTGCAAAATTTTGACTTAATCTTAATTCTTGTAGATGGCCAACCTTAAGCGCACTGCTCGCAAGCGTGTCATGCCACCTAAGAGGTACCTGCAGCGCTTCATCTCTGGCGGACGTGTTTCCCGACCAGAGGTACCCGTGGAAGACGTACCAGTGGAGGAGCCCCAGCAGGAGGTGCCCGCAGAGGAGCCCAGTGAAGAGCCCTTGGAAGACAGCTCTGAAGACGTACCTATGGAGGACCCTCAGAAAGATGAACCCGAGAAGGTGGAGCCGCAGGGTGACCAGGATTGTGCTGGCGACCCTGATGACAAAGATGATGGAGGCGACTCGGATGACTCCGACGACCCCGAATGACGATGGCGACGATGATGGAGACCAAGGTGGAAAACCCTGGGTGGGAATGATTCACTATGATCATCATGGTGATGACTACTACCACCCGCTGCTTCTCGACTTGGTGCGCCGCTTCTACCCCAACGCCTCGGTGCTGTACAAGACGGAGTACTGGAAGCACCCTGACTACGCCAACTACTATGAGACGAGGGTGTACATCAAGGAGGGAAGCCAGGTGAAGAATATCCACTATGCTGTCTCCATTCGACTCTCCAAAGCTGCCGCCATCAAGGATGCCGCACGACAAGCTCTTATGGTGCACCGCCACGAGAATTGGGACATCATCAAGTGGGAGATGCACCGCTACCTTCCCCGCCGTCAGAGTGGCCAAGCTAACTGCAGCTATCGCCGGTCCACTTGGAGAAGTGAACGCCCGACTCCACACTGCCTTGGAATGTTTGGCTCAGACCAACACTTTTCTGGACCAGACACTGGATGAGCTGAACACCAGGACTGAAGCTAACTACAAGCTCAGTCGGGCGGTGAATGAGTTGAACAGGCAACTCGGTGTTGGACCCCCTCCGCCATCACCAAGGTGTCCAGCTGAATCGCCGCCAAGGAACCGAGGAGACCATGGAGATGCTCACACCCGCACCGACATTGACCCCTAGAGGAGTTACCCCCAGTTAGTAGCAAAAGACGCTAGTAGCGCAAGTTGAGTCAAGTCGAGTCTAGTTCGTGTCTTGTGAACTTTTGTGCTAGATTGCTTTTCCTTATGAACAATGCTTGATTTGGAGTTTGTAATGAGTGCTGAGATTGTGGGCATGTCCGCAAATCTCTTTATATAGGTTTGAATTAATGCATAATAGTTTGGATTGATTATCTCAGTTTCCAGCAGTGCTGTTTTTCAGACCTCTCTGCCTTAGTAACTTTTTCCTATTTAATTATATACGACCAAAAATCATGAGAAATTTTTGTGAAAAACTAGACTTCTGTAGTTTTCTTTGGCCGCAAGAATCATCTCAATATCAGTTACGGTTTGGGAGAAACAAATGTCACAAGTCAAAGTTTCTGCGCTGTCCGTTACTCTGAAATAGTTTCGAATCAAATCTGTTTTTGATAAACTTAACGACAGAATCTGGAGAGATGGTGAATAAAAGTTGTAGAGTTTTTCTCATGCTTTCCAACCATGTATAGCATGTCTCTGTTTGACTTCGGGAAACTCCAGATATGACTATTTTTCTACTCTGCCATTGTTGGATCGCGCCCGGAATTTCCTGTTCTAGTCTTTTAAGTGTTATTATAATGGAAAAGAATTCTAAACCTCACTTCAATGATTTGAACAGCAGATGGCCCACACCAGGAGGAACCCAAGGGGTGATGGTACCTCTGAAGAAAATGCTAATCCACCACCACCTCCGCCACAGCCTAATATGGAGCAGCTGATGATGATGCAAACACAGCTGATGCAGCAGATGGCCCAGAACATTCAACTGCTGCAGCGAAACAATGGCAATGGGAACCCACCTCCACCACCCCGTGACAAGAGAAGCGAATTCTTGAAGGGACGCCCGCCCACCTTCGATCATTCCAGTGATCCTCTCCAAGCTGATGATTGGCTGCGTGCAATAGAAAGGCAGCTGGAGATCGCCCAATGCAACGATGTCGAGAAGGTTCTCTATGCATCTGGGCAGTTGCAGGGAGCTGCTCTGGATTGGTGGGAGTCTTTCCGTTTTGGACGTGCCGACCCCATCTCTTGGCGGCAATTCCGTGAGGGGTTCCGCAATCATCATGTGCCTGCAGGGTTGATGAAGCTGAAGAAGAAGGAGTTTCTTTCTCTGAAGCAGGGAGGAATGCTAGTTGCTGAGTACCGTGACAAGTTCATCCAATTGTCGCGGTATGCTCCAAAAGAGGTTGAAGATGATGCCAAGAAGCAAGAGCTCTTCTTGGAGGGACTGAATGATCATCTCCAGTACCAGTTGCTCTCCCACACTTTCGCCAACTTCCAATAGTTGGTGGACAAAGCTTTAATCATCGAGAGCAAGCGCCGTGAGATAGATGAGAAGAAGAAGAAGAGGAAGTTTCAAGGGCAGTCGTCTGGAAGCAACAGCCGCTTCCGTAACAACCAACAGCAGCCTCAGCAGCAACAACTGTTTCCAGGGACAGTCTGGATTCAAGAACAATTTTCAGAATCAACAACGTTCCCAGAACCAGCAGCGTTCCCAGTACCAGCAACAAGGTGGCAACCAGGTGCCACAACTGACTGCTCCCAACAACATCCCAGTGAAGAATGGTGCCCCCAACAAGTGTTTTCCGTTGTGGCAAGGAAGGACACTTGTCCTACAATTGTCCTGAGAAGCAGAATTCCCAAGCCTCCCAGAAGCAGAACAACCAGCAGAGAGTGCCACCTCGCACCGGGAAGGTGAACCATGTGTCGGTTGATACGGCACAGGAGACTCCAGAGGTCATGATGGGTACGTTCAATATCGACTCCATCCCCGCTACAGTTCTTTTTGACTCTGGTGCTTCGCATACTTTCATTTTGCACACATTTGTTAGAAAGCATGGTATTCCCCTTAGTGTCATGAAACATCCTATTATGGTTTCTTCTCCGGGTGGTGTTATGCAAGCTACTCTTCAGTGTCTCTCGATTACTGTCTCATTAAGGGAGGTAGAATTCGAGATAACCCCTACTGTGCTAAATACTGCCGGAATTGATCTTATCCTGGGTATGGATTGGATGAAGAAATACAACACGAACATAGGGTGTAAGGAGAAGGTTGTAACTGTCACTACACCAAAGGGAGATGAGGTCCGAGTTGAGGTTGCTCTGCAAGTGCAACAACAAGCCACAGTACATCAGCTCAGAGAAGAAGTGCAGCCGGATAACTCAGTGGTGGATGAGTTTGAAGATGTGTTTCCAGATGAGTTGCCAGGTATGCCGCCTGATCGTGACATTGAATTTATCATTGAGTTGTTACCTGGTACTGCACCTATAGCTAAACGTCCATATAGAATGGGAGTTAAAGAATTAGAAGAACTTAAGAAACAAATCAAAGAACTGTCAGAAAAAGGTTTCATTCGTCCTAGTTCTTCACCTTGGGGAGCCCCGGTTATTTTTGTTGATAAGAAAGATGGTAGTCAAAGGATGTGTGTTGATTATCGGTCACTGAATGAGGTCACCATTAAGAACAAGTATCCATTGCCTAGAATTGATGACTTATTTGATCAGTTGAGAGGTGCTTGTGTGTTTTTCCAAGATTGATCTCCGTTCAGGTTATCATCAGTTGAAGATTCGTGACTCTGACATACCTAAGACTGCATTCACTACTCGGTATGGACTGTATGAGTATACGGTAATGTCCTTTGGTTTGACTAATGCACCTGCCTACTTCATGTATCTGATGAACAAGGTATTCATGGAATTCTTGGATAAGTTTGTTGTGGTGTTCATTGATGATATCTTGATCTACTCCAAGAATGAAGAAGAGCATGCCGAACATCTGACATTGGTTTTGCAGAAGCTCAGGGAACATAAGCTGTATGCCAAGCGAAGTAAGTGCGAGTTCTGGTTGAGAGAAGTTGCTTTTCTAGGACATATTGTGTCCAATGGTGGAATTTCTGTAGACCCAAGTAAGGTGGCAGACGTGTTGAATTGGAAGCCGCCAACTGATGTGACTGGCATTCGTAGTTTTCTTGGTTTAGCTGGTTACTACCGAAGGTTCATTGAAGGATTCTCCAAGCTTGCGAAGCCAATGACTTCCTTGCTAGAGAAGAATGCCAAGTTTGTGTGGTCTGAGAAGTGCCAAGCTAGTTTTGAAGAATTGAAGAAGAGATTGACAACAGCCCCAGTGTTGGTTTTGCCGGATCTGAGTAAGAAGTTCTCTATCTATTGTGATGCTTCCCGCCTAGGTCTTGGTTGTGTTCTCATGCAAGAAGGAAGAGTCGTAGCATATGCATCGAGACAGTTGAGGAAGCATGAGTTGAATTATCCTACTCATGATTTGGAGCTAGCAGCTGTGGTTCACGCTCTGAAGTTATGGACGCATTATCTGATTGGTCATAAGTGTGACATCTATACAGATCATAAGAGCTTGAAGTATATCTTCACCCAGTCAGAGTTGAATTTGAGGCAACGTCGTTGGCTGGAATTGACAAAGGATTATGACCTGGAATTGCATTATCATCCAGGCAAAGCAAATGTTGTGGCCGATGCTCTTAGTAGAAAAAGTTATGCTAATGAGATTCGAGCAACCACTATTCCAGCAGAGTTGTGTGCAGAGATGGAGCGTCTCAACTTGGGAATTGTGATCAATGCTGTTGAGATGGAGGTTGAACCCACACTAGAGCAAGAGATACGAAAGGCTCAGTTGGAAGATGAGAAGCTCAAAGAAATAGCAGAGAACATTGTGGTTGGAAAATCACCCGGATTCAGGCTAGATGAGAATGGAACCTTATGGTTTGGGAAGAGACTCTGTGTACCTGAAGTGAAATTCATCCGAGACGCTATACTGCGTGAAGCTCATGAGTCAGCATATTCTATACACCCAGGAAGTACCAAGATGTATTTGGATCTGAAGGAAAAATATTGGTGGGTTGGACTGAAGCGTGATGTAGCAGAATATGTGGCTATATGTGATACCTGTCAGAGAGTTAAAGCTGAACATCAGAGACCTGCAGGATTGCTACAACCACTAAAGATACCTGAGTGGAAGTGGGAAGAAGTCGGTATGGACTTCATAGTTGGATTGCCACGTACTCAGAGAGGTTATGATTCAATCTGGGTAATTGTGGATCGACTGACTAAAGTAGCTCATTTCCTTCCAGTCAAGACCACTTATGGAGGTCCTAAACTAGCAGAGTTGTATATGGAGAGAATAGTGTGTCTGCATGGAGTTCCAAAGAAAATTGTGTCTGATAGGGGCACTCAATTCACCTCACATTTCTGGCAAAAGATACATGAGTCTCTAGGTACTAAGCTGAATTTCAGTTCTGCATATCATCCTCAGACTGACGGTCAAACTGAACGGATTAATCAGATTTTGGAAGATATGTTGAGAGCTTGTGCTTTACAGTATGGAACGAGTTGGGATAAGAGTCTGCCGTATGCGGAGTTCTCTTATAATAATAGTTACCAGAAAAGTCTCAAGATGGCACCCTTCGAAGCATTGTATGGACGCAAGTGCAGGACACCCTTGTTTTGGAATCAAACTGGAGAAAGTCAAGTGTTTGGACCGGATGTGTTGAGAGACGCAGAGGAGCAAGTCCAGACAATAAGAGAGAACTTGAGAATAGCACAATCTAGACAGAAGAGCTATGCGGATACACGGAGAAGAGAACTAGCTTTTAATGTAGGAGACTATGTATATCTTAAAGTGTCCCCGATGAGAAGTGTGAAAAGGTTCAACAGCAAAGGAAAATTGGCACCAAGGTATATTGGTCCTTTCAAGATCCTAGAGAGACGTGGAGAAGTGGCATATCAGCTAGAACTTCCGGAAAGTTTGCCCGGTGTTCATGATGTGTTCCACATATCTCAGTTGAGAAAGTGTTTGAGAGTACCGGAAGAGCAGGTTCCTGTCGAGGAAATAGTTTTCAAGAAGGGTCTCACTTATGAGGAACATCCAGTGAAAATTTTGGAGACCGCAGAAAGAGTTACAAGAAGTCGGGTTATAAAGATGTGCAAGGTGCAGTGGCATCGGTACTCTGAGGAAGAAGCTACTTGGGAAAGAGAGGAAGATCTCAGAGAAAAGTACCCGGAGTTGTTTGAGTAAGCACCAACTGAATCTCGAGGACGAGATTATTTTTAAGGGGGGTAGAATTGTAACACCCGAAAAATTGCATTCTTTTAAATAGTAGAAATTTATTTAATTGTGCAATTAATTGATCATTCCAATATAGGGAAATAATAATTTTTCTCAAATATAAAATCAAACCTAGGTCATACACATGTATGATGCATTCATGCTGGAGCATTTCTTCTTTGTACTGTTGTAACTTATTTGAATTTCTCAAATGTTTCAAAACCCAATTTGAAAATCCTTTTGGAAAATGGAAAAAGGAAATAGAGCAGAGCCCTTCCCCTCTCCTTTCTGGCCCGAGCAGCAGCTTGGCCTGTTTTCCACTCCCTGGCCCCACCAGGCCCAGGTCGGATGGCCCGAGGACAGCTCGGCCGACCTGCTCCCTCCCTTCCCCTTACCCCCTCTGACTGTCGAGCGGGACCCACGGGTCAGCCCTTCCTTCTACACCTCCCTCGCTGCGCGAACAGAGACGCCGCTACCGTGTTCATCCGCCGTGGCCGAGCACGCGCGCGCGAAGCGTCCCTCTGCCGTGACTGCCAGCCCGACCCCGCGCTCAGTGCTACCGACCTGTGGACCCCCAGGACAGCCCCTCCCCTATTTCCCTCTGCTGCTCACCGAGAGTCCGACGCGGGCAAGAAAGAAAACGGCCGAAGCCGAGTTCGTCGCCGCGCCGAGAGTCCGAGGCAGAGAAGAAACGGCCGAAGCCGACTTCTCCGCTATTCGAGTTTGTTTCAGTCTCCGAGATTGACGCCACACCTCGGGAGTATTTAAGCAGCGCCACACCCCCCCCGTAGCCGTCACCTAACCCTAGCCGCCTCTTCTCGCCGCCACTGCCGAGCTCCCGCGAGAACCGAGCAGCCGCCGCCGCGAGCAATTAGCTCGATTCGCCACCAATTTCCTCTCGGTAAGCCTTTGAGGAGCTTCGCTGTGATCTTGTGAAGTTCCCGAGCACTTTTCCCCTTCGATTTGGGCACTGACACGCCTCCGCCGCCGTTGCAGAGATCCACCGTCCGCCGGATCACGCCGCGAGCTATCTCCGAGTCGATTTCTGACCTTCCCATCACCCTAGGTGAGCTTGCGATGCTCTTCCCGATCTATGGGTACCCTTCCCGACCTATTTCATGCATCGAAGGCCGAGTTCACCTTCTTCGGCTGGCCTTCCGGCCATGGCGCTGCCGTCGGCCTCTGTTTTCCTGGCCGAGAGCACCGCCACCCCTCCCTCTTTTAATCTGATCCGCCGATTTTGAATCGGACGGCCGCAGAGCAGCCCATACCGATTCGGCCGGCGTTTTTGCGAATAACCTCCTGCAGTTTTAATGCTTAGCCGCAGCCCTCAGCATATTCAGTAGATTACGTTTGAAGGCGTATTTATTTTCGGTATATATGAAAATGTGTATTCAGATTTGAATTCAAAATTGTTTCATTTATAATTTCCACGTTTTAGTTCCGATTTGAACGATTCAAATTGCGTTAGATTTGTAAATTCATAATCTATCTGATGGTACCACTGTTTCAAATATTTTCCACTCTTAAAATTCGAGATTATATTTAATCTATTATCATTCTATTATAAATCTTGTAAAATTCATATCTCCTCGTTTTAAATCCGATTTCGCAAACTTTATATCGATGTGATCGTAGCAACGTGTAGATTTGTTTTATAACCTTTTGTTGGTGTACTGTTCTAATAAAAACTCTTGTTTGTATGCATGATTGCCCCTGTATGCGTGTGTGTTGTTATGATGGATCGAGTATAGACGGTGAGCTTTACGTGGGTGATCAAGATCAGTACTGCGACAACCCGGATCACCAGGAGTTTGCTAATCAAGGCAAGTATTAGTATGGATCATCCTTGTTGTCCTATTAACCAAATAAATAATTGCAATTGCATGTTTCTCCCTTTTTAACCATAGTTATTTCCTAGCATTGTTACCCTGTTCCTTGCCACCTATGGGATTATGCATATGGTAAATGTTGCTAGTGCGTTTTTAGGAATCATGATCATGTAAACTTGATTAATTGATTATGCAATATGATTAAAAGATGCCTTTTGGCAACAGGGAACTAGGGGATTCGAGCATAGTTTTGTGATGCTCAAAATCCTTCACCTTTGATAATGATCTGTAAGTATGACACCGGGATTGACAGTGCAACTATGAGGGCTACATGGCTCTGGTTTTAGTCAAGTATGGGCACTTTTTCTAGCTTGTTAGAGGTTACCGAAAGGCGTGATGGGACCTGCTGACTCGGGTATAGTGCGGCTCCTGTCCGAGTGTGTATAATCTGCGTGACCTTGTGCCACGAAGAAGGGGGGCTCTACATCTGCTTGCCGGGTTCCTAGCGGCCCTAACTTGTTAGGCGAAGTTCTTTGAAAGACTTCATAGTGAGACCCTGCTCACTCACCTTGGTAGTGTTATGGGAGTAATTAACCCGAGCAAATGGGAATCACGGCTCATAGTGAAAGTGCACAACCTCTGCAAAGTGTAAAACTGGTATACTAGCCGAGCTCACGGTCAAGAGCGGCCTTGGACGTCTTACGGAGTAGTTATTCTTTTGGGGTGATGTTTACTTATTGCTAAATCTATTTATTGCTACTCATTAATTATGTTTACTATGATCATGAGAATGGGCTTATTCATTTGTTGCTATCCAACTGCATAAAAGGATGATTAATTAAAAGCAACCTGCTGTTAAAACCGTGTCAACCTTTTGAGCCTCATTAACCCATGCTAGTCTTGTTGAGTACGACATGTACTTACGCTTGTTTATTTTTCAATACTCGGTTAAAAATCCTGGATGGGTAACAGATGGTGATAGTGATGAGGACTACCCAGAGGACTACTAGACTTGTGCTTCACCAGTCGACGTCCCTGTGCTATGGAGCTACCGTGAGAGTTATCTTTATTTTCTGCTGTGTAATGACTTTGATATTATTCGCTATGTATTAAACATTGGTTATGATACAATTTATGTAATTTGTTGGCTTATGTGTATGACTGATCTCTGGGCGCACATAAGATTATGCATCCTATTTTATCCTTAAAATTGGGTGTGACAGGGATCGACCGCCCCCTGATAGGGCCTCCCGGGCCTAGTCTTCGGTATTGGTGCTCTAGGCGGTTCCCCAAGGGCGGTTTCACCTCCTTCCAAACCTAGAGATGCCAAAACCGTCCTATCCTAGCTATAAATAGATGATGCTCCACCCTTTCTAATACACACCAACATTTGGAGCACTACACCTCACATTTCATACTTGTTCTCTCTAGTTTAGTAGTAGTAGAGCAAGGCAAAGCTATCAAGGAGAACTTGTCTCCTTGGAGGAATCAAGAACATCTTGGTATGAATATACTTCAGTTCTCCTCTATGAGCAAGTTCTCATCTTATGTTTATAGAAATGTATCTGAATTAGAGTATAATCTTGTTCATATTATGATCATGGCATATGAACTAGTTCATAGTCTATGTGTTATGTTCTTGATATGTTCATCAAAGTTCTTCATCGTTCATCAAATTAGTAGGAATAGAGGAAGAACTAAGGATGGGGTAATAGTTCGTTGTGCTGTCATGGTTGCTCCTAGCCGAGCCTGTCAATCCGAAGGGTTGGGGTCCCGGGAGGTTAGGAGTTGTTTCCAATTACGCGAGCATGGTGTTCGGGTATGCGGAGATCAGCGAATATGTCAGTACCCCACGGGCAGAGGGGTAGGTGGGAAGGTGGTGACAGCCCTATCCATCCCTAGCATTCCCCCACGTTCGGGTATTGAGTAGGAGTTCGGAAAGTCTCTATCGGCTGGCAGACCAGCTGCGGGGATCTCCCTATCATCCCAGACTTAGTCCTGCTAGTTAGATGTAATTGCTATTCTTTGCATAGCTGTATACGACCAATGCCTGCTCAGTTAGTTGTATTCTTTTATTCTTTATTTTCTCTTTTTATCCTTGAGGTTGCTCCGATGCGTCTGTCCACTATCTTATAAACTTGATTTAACCCCTGTTTATGCTATGCCTACCTATGCATCCAAATAAGTAATCATGTTTATACCAAAGCTAGATGAAACTCATCATGCCCTCCTACGGGAAATTATAAATACGACACCCTTGAATACTCACGGGTTGAAATGCTACAATGATAGTTCTGTGCGCTTGCAGAGTAATCTTATTTCTTACTGAGCTATCGATTAGCGTACCTAAGTACCGTTACTTAAGGATTGTAATTCTTGTTGCACCCCACGGCGCCGTGCCACAGTTTTGCATATTGTAAGTAATGACGGTTAGGAAGGACAATCCGACACTTCTAACTGCTATTACCAGACTGCATTACTTAGGTCGGCGCCACTAAGGGCCAAGGGTTATCTTTCTGAAGTAATGGTGGTTGGGAATGTCAACTTATGTTTCTAGTATTATTATTAAGGATGGACCTTTAGTCTATCTTTAGTAGTGATGCTAAGAAACGCCAACAGTGGGCTAGCTGTGGTTCTATGCACTCTTCCCAACATACATATATATCCCCCCATAAGGAAGGTGGGGCTTGGGGGGCAGGCACGTGCCACCAGCGCGACGCTTTGCGCCGGAAGCGGCCCTGACTGGGTGGGCTAGCTTTGGTTCCATGCAATCTTCCCAACATACATATACATCCCCCCAGAAGGAAGGATGGCGTTTGGGGGGCAGGCACGTGCCCCCTGCGCGACGCTTTGCACAGGACGCGGCCCTGACTGGGTGGGCTAGCTTTGGTTCTATGCACTGTTCCTAACATACATATACATCTCCCCAGAAGGAAGGTGGGGTTTGGGGGGCAGGCACGTGCCCCTTGCGCGACGCTTTGCGCCGGACGTGGCCTGACTGGGTGGCCAAGGTTTGGTTCTATGCACTCTTCCCAACATACATATACATCCCCCAGAAGGAAGGTGGGGTTTGGGGGCAGGCACGTGCCCCCTGTGCGACGCTTTGCGTCGGACGCGGCCCTAACTGGGTAGGCTAGGTTTGGTTCTATGCACTCTTCGCAACATACATATACATCCCCCAGAAGGAAGGTGGGGTTTGGGTGGCAGGCGCGTGCCCCCTGCGCGACGCTCTTCGCCGGACGCAGCCCTGACTGGGTGGGCTAGCTTTGGTTCTATGCACTTTTCCCAACATACATATACATCCCCCTAGAAGGAAGGATGGGGTTTGGGGGGCAGGCACGTGCCCCCTGCGCGACGCTTTGCACCGGACGCGGCCCTGACTGGGTGGGCTAGCTTTGGTTCTATGCACTCTTCCCAACATACATATACATACCCCCAGAAGGAGGGATGGGGTTTGGGGGCAGGCACGTGCCCCCTGCGCGACGCTTTGCACCGGACACGGCCCTGACCGGGTGGGCTTGCTTTTGTTCTATGCACTCTTTCCAACATACATATACATCCCCCCAGAAGGTAGGTGGGGCTTGGGGGGTGCAGGCACGTGCCCCCTGCACGACGCTTTGCGCCGGACGTGGCCCTGACTGGGTGGGCTAGCTTTGGTTCTATGCAATCTTCCCAACATACATATACATCCACCCAGAAGGAAGGATGGGGTTTGGGGGGCAGGCACGTGCCCCCTGCGCGACGCTTTGCGCCGGACGCGGCCCTGACTGGGTGGGCTAGCTTTGGTTCTATGCACTCTTCCCAACATACATATACATCCCCCCAGAAGGAAGGTGGGGTTTGGAGGCAGGCACGTGCCCCCTGCGCGACGCTTTGGGCCGGACACGGCCCTGGCTGGATGGGCTAGGTTTTGTTCTATGAACACTTCCCAACATACATATACATCCCCCCAGAAGTAAGGATGGGGTTTGGGGGGCAGGCACGTGCCCCCTGCGCGACGCTTTGCGTGGGACGCGGCCCTGACTGGGTGGGCTCGCTTTGGTTCTATGCACTCTTCCCAACATACATATACATCCCCCCAGAAGGAAGGATGGGGTTTGGGGGGCAGGCACGTGACCCCTACGCGACGCTTTGCGCCGGATGCGGCCCTGACTGGGTGGGCTAGCTTTCCTTCTATCCACTCTTCCCAACATACATATACATCCTCCCCCTAGAAGGAAGGATGGGGTTTGGGGTGCAGGCACGTGCCCCTGCGCGACGCTTTGCGTGGGACGCGGCCCTAACTGGGTGGGCTAGCTTTGGTTCTATGCACTCTTCCCAACATACATATACATCCCCCAGAAGGAAGGATGGGCCTTGGGGGGCAGGCACATTCCCCCTGTGCGACGCTTTGCGCCGGATGCGGCCCTGACTGGGTGGGCTAGCTTTGGTTCTATGCACTCTTCCCAACATACATATACATCCCCCAAGAAGGAAGGATGGGGTTTGGGGGGCAGGCACGTGCCCCCTGTGCGACGCTTTGCGCCGGATATGGCCCTGACTGGGTGGGCTAGCTTTGGTTCTTTGCACTCTTCCCAACATACATACACATCCCCCAGATGGAATGTGGGGCTTGGGGGGCAGGAACGAGCCCCCTGCGCGACGCTTTGCGCCGGACGCGGCCCTGACTTTGTACGCTAGCTTTGGTTCTATGCAATCTTCCCAACATACATATACATTCCCCCAGAAGGAAGGATGGGGTTTGGGGGGCAGGCACGTGCCCCCTGCGCGACGCTTTGCGCTGGACGTGGCCCTGACTGGGTGGGGTAGCTTTGGTTCTATGCACTCTTTCCAACATACATATACATCCCCCAGAAGGAAGGATTGGGTTTGGGGGGCATGCTCGTGCCCCCTGCGCGACGCTTTGCACCGGACACAGCCCTGACTAGGTGGGCTAGCTTTGGTTCTATCCACTCTTCTCAACATACATATACATCCCCCCAGAAGGAAGGTGGGGCTTGGGGGGCAGGCACGTGCCCCCTGCACGACGCTTTGCACTGGACGCGGCCCTAACTGCTTGTGCTAGCTTTGGTTCTATTCAATCTTCCCAACATACATATACATCTCCCCAGAAGGAAGGATGGGGTTTGGGGGCAGGCACGTTCCCCCTGCGTGACGCTTTGCGCCGGACGCGGCCCTAACTGGGTGGGCAAGCTTTGGTTCTATGCACTCTTCCCAACATACATATACATCCCTCCAGAAGGAAGATGGGGTTTAAGGGGGCAGGCACGTGCCCCCGGCGCGACGCTTTGCGCCGGACGCGGCCCTGACTGGGTGGGCTAGGTTTGGTTCTATGCACTCTTCCCAACATACATATAGGAAGGTGGGGTTTGGGGGGCAGGCGCGTGCCCCCTGCGCGACGCTTTTCGCCGGACGCAGCCCTGACTGGGTGGGCTAGCTTTTGTTCAATGCACTTTTCCCAACATACATGTACATCCCCCCAAGAAGGGAGGATGGGGTTTGGGGGGAAGGCACGTGCCCCGTGCGCGACGCTTTGCGCCGGACGCGGCCCTGACTGTGTGGGCTAGCTTTGGTTCTATGGACTCTTCCCAACATACATATACATCCCCCTAGAAGTAAGGTGGGGTTTGGGGGGGCAGGCACGTGCCCCCTGCGCGACGCTTTGCGCCGGACGCGGCCCTGGCTGGGTGGGCTAGGTTTGGTTGTATGCACTCTTACCAACATACATATACATTGCCCCAGAAGGAAGGTGGGATTTGGCGAGATAGGCACGTGCCCCCTGCGCGATGCTTTGCGCCGGACGCGGCCTTGACTCGGTGGGCTAGGTTTGGTTCTATGCACTCTTCCCAACATACATATACATCCCCCAGAAGGAAGGATGGGGGTTTGGGGGGTAGGCACGTGCCCCCTGCGTGACGCTTGGTCCGGATGCGGCCTGACTGGGTGGGCAAGGTTTGGTTCTATGCACTCTTCCCAACATACCTATACATCTGCCCCAGAAGGAAGGATGGGGTTTGGGGGCAGGCACGTGCCCACTGCACGACGCTTTGTGTCGGACGCGGCCCTGACTGGGTGGGCTAGGTTTGGTTCTATGCACCCTTCCGAACATATATATACATCCCCCAGATGGAAGGATAGGGTTTGGGGGGGACAGGCACGTGCCCCCTGCGCGACGCTTTGCGCCGGACGTGGCCCTGACTGGGTAGGCTAGTTTTGGTTCTATGGACTCTTCCCAACATACATATACATCCCCCAACAGAAGGAAGGATGGGGTTTAGGGGGGTAGGCACGTGCCCCCTGCGCGACGCTTTGCGTCGGACGCGGCCCTGACAGGGTGGGCTACGTTTGGTTCTATGCACTCTTCCCAATATATATACATCCCCCAAGAAGGAAGGATGGGGTTTGGGGGGCAGGCACGTGCCCCCTGCGTGACGCTTTGCGTGGGACACGGCCTTGACTGGGTGTGCTAGCTTTGGTTCTATGCACTCTTCCCAACATACATATACATCCCCCAGAAGGAAGGATGGGGTTTGGGGGGAAGCACGTGACCCCTGCGCGACGCTTTGCGCCGGAGGCGGCCCTGACTGGGTGGGCTAGCTTTGGTTCTATGCACTCTTACCAACATACATATACATCCTCCCCGAGAAGGAAGGATAGGGCTCGGGGGGCTGGCCCGTGCCCCTGCGCGATGCTTTGCACGGGACGTGGCCCTGACTGGGTGGGCTAGCTTTGGTTCTTTGCACTCTTCCCAACATACATATACATCCCCCAAGAAGGAAGGATGGGGTTTGGGGGGCAGGCACGTGCCCCCAGCGCGACGCTTTGCCCCAGACGCGGCACTGGCTGGGTGGGCTAGCTTTGGTTCTATGCACTCTTCCCAACATACATATACATCCCCCCAGAAGGAAGGATGGGGTTTGGGGGGCAGGCACGTGCCCCTTGCGCGACGCTTTGCGCCGGACACGGCCTTGACTGGGTGGGCTAGCATTGGTTCTATGCACTCTTCCCAACATACTTATGCATCCCCCAGAAGGAAGGATGGGGTTTGGGGGGCAGGCACGTGCCCCCTGTGCGACGCTTTGTGCCAGATGCGTCCCTGATCTAGTGGGCTAGCTTTGGTTCTATGCAACCTTCCCAACATACATATACATTTCCCCAGAAGGAAGGATGTGGTTTGGGGGGCTGGCACGTGCCCCCTGCGCGACGCTTTGCGCCGAACGTGGCACTGACTGGGTGGGGTAGCTTTGGTTCTATGCACTCTTCCCAACATACTTATACATCCCCCAGAAGGAAGGATGGGGTTTGGGGGGCAGGCACGTGCCCCCTGCATGACGCTTTGCACCGGACACGGCCCTGACTGGGTGGGCTAGCTTTGGTTCTATGCACTCTTCCCAACATACATATACATTCCCCCCAGAAGGAAGGTGGGGATTGGGGGGCAGGCACGTGCCCCCTGCGCGACGCTTTGCGCCGGACGTGGCTCTGACTGCTTGGGCTACCTTTGGTTTTATGCAATCTTCTCAACATACATATACATCCCCCTAGAAGGAAGGATGGGGTTTGGGGGGCAGGCATGTGTCCCCTGCGTGACGCTTTGTGCCGGACGCGGCCCTGACTGGGTGTTCTAGCTTTGGTTCTATGCACTCTTCCCAACATACTTATACATCCCCCCAGAAGGAAGGATGGGGTTTGGGGGGCAGGCACGTGCCCCCTGCACGATGCTTTATACCGGACACGGCCCTGACTGGGTGGGCTAGCTTTGGTTCTATGCACTCTTCCCAACATACATATACATTCCCCCCAGAAGGAAGGTGGGGATTGGGGGGGCAGGCACGTGCCCCCTGCGTGACGCTTTGTGCCAGACGTGGCTCTGACTGCTTGGGCTACCTTTGGTTCTATGGAATCTTCTCAACATACATATACATCCCCCCAGAATAAAGGATGGGGTTTGGGGGGCAGGCACGTGCCCCCTGCTTGACGCTTTGTGCGGGACACGGCCCTGACTGGGTGTTCTAGCTTTGGTTCTATGCACTCTTCCCAACATACATATACATCCGCCTAGAAGGTGGAGATTAGGGGGGCTGGCACGTGCCCCCTGTGCGACGCTTTGCGCCGGGCGCGGCCCTGACTGAGTGGGTTAGGTTTGGCTCTATGCACTCTTCCCAACATACATATACATCCCCCCAGAAGGAAGGTGGGGTTTGGGGGCCAGGCACGTGCCCCCTGCATGACGCTTTGCACCTGACGCGGCCCGGACTATGTGACCTTGCTTTGGTTCTATGCACTCTTCCCAGCATACATATCCATCCCCCAGAAGGAAGGATGGGGTTTGGGGGCAGGCACGTGCCCCCTGCGTGATGCTTTGCACTGGACCCGGCCCTGACTGGGTGGGCTTGCTTTGTTTCTATGCACTCTTCCTAACATTCATATACATCCCCCCAGAAGGAAGTTGGGGCTTTTGAGGGCTGGCACGTGCCCCCTGCATGACGCTTTGCGCCGGACATGCCCCCGCGCGACGCTTTGTGCCGGACGCGGCCCTGACTGGGTGGGCTAGCTTTGGTTCTATGCACTCTTCCCAACATACATATACATCCCCCCATAAGGAAGGATGGGGATTGGGGGGCAGGCACATGCCCCCTGCGCAACGCTTCGCACCCGACGCGGCCCTGACTGCTTGGGCTAGTTTTAGTTCTATGCAATATTCCCAACATACATATACATCCCCAGAAGGAAGGATGGGGTTTGGGGGGCAGGCACATGCCCCCTGCATGACCCTTTGCGCCGGACGCGGTCCTAACTGGGTGGGCCTGCTTTTGTTCTATGCACTCTTCGCAACATACATATGCATCCCCCCAGAAGGAAGGCGGGGCTTGGGGGGCAGGCACGTGCCCCCTGCTCGACACTTTGCGCCGGACGCGGCCCTGATTGGGTGGGCTAGCTTTGGTTCTATGCAATCTTCCCAACATACATATACATCCACCCAGAAGGAAGGATGGGGTTTGGGGCAGGCACGTGCCCCCTGAACGACGCTTTGTGCCGGACGCGGCCCTGACTGGGTGGGCTAGCTTTGGTTCTATGCACTCTTCCCAACATACATATACATCCCCCCAGAAGGAAGGAGGGGTTTGGGGGGGGGCAGGCACGTGCCCCCTGCGCCACGCTTTGCGCCGGACGCGGCCCTGGCTAGGTGGGCTAGGTTTGGTTCTATGCACTCATGCCAACATACATATACATCCCCCCAAAATGAAGGTGGGATTTGGCCGGACAGGCACGTGCCCCCTGCGCGATGCTTTGAGCCGGACGCGGCCCTGACTAGGTGGGCTAGGTTTGGTTCTATGCACTCTTCCCAACATACATATCCATCCCCCAGAAGAAAGGATGGGGGTTTGGGGAGCGGGCACGTGCCCCTGAGCGACGCTTGGCGCCGGCCGTGGCCTGACTGGGTGGGCAAGGTTTGGTTCTATGCACTCTTCCCAACATACATATACATCCCCCAGAAGGAAGGATGGGGTTTAGGGGGCAGGCACGTGCCCCCTATGCGACCCTTTGCGTCGGACGCGGCCCTGACTGGTTGGGCTAGGTTTGGTTCTATGCACTCTTCCCAACATATATATACATCCCCCCAGATGGAAGGATGGGGTTTGGGGGGGACAGGCACGTGCCCCCCGGGCGACGCTTTGTGCCGGACACGGCCCTGACTGGGTGGGCTAGGTTTTGTTCTATGCACACTTCCCAACATACATATACATCCTCCAAGAAGGATGGATGGGGTTTGGGGGCAGGCACATGCCCCCTGCGCGATGCTCTGCGCGGGACGCGGCCCTGACTGGGTGGGCTAGCTTTGGTTCTATGCACTCTTCCCAACATACATATACATCCCCCCAGCAGGAAGGATGGGGTTTGGGGGCAGGCCCGTGACCCCTGCGCGACGCTTTGCGCCGGAGGCGGCCCTGATTGGGTGGGCTAGCTTTGGTTCTATGCACTCTTCCCAACATACATATGCATCCTCCCCCCAGAAGGAAGGATGCGGTTTGGCGGGCAAGCACGTGCCCCTGCGCGACGCTATGCACAGGACGCGGCCCTGACTGGGTGGGCTAGCTTTGGTTCTATGCACTATTCCCAACATACATATACATCCCCCCCAGAAGGAAGGATGGGGTTTGGGGGACGGGCCCATGCCCCCTGCGCAACGCTTTGCGCCGGACACGGCCCTGACTGGGTGGGCTAGCTTTGGTTCTATGCACTCTTCCCAACATACATATACATCCCCCCAGAAGGAAGGTGGGGCTTGGGGGCTGGCATGTGCCCCCTGCGCGGTGCTTTGCGCCGGACGCGGCCCTGACTTGGTGGGCTAGCTTTGGTTCTATGCAATCTTCCCAACATACATATACATTCCCCCAGAACGAAGGATGGGGTTTGGGGGGCAGGCACGTGCCCCCTGCGTGACGCTTTGCGCCAGACATGGCCCTGACTGGGTGGGCTAGCTTTGGTTCTATGCACTCTTCCCAACATACATATACATCCCCCCCAGAAGGAAGTATGGGGTTTGGGGGGCAGGCACGTGCCCCCGGCGCGACGCTTTGCACCGAACGTGGCCCTGACTGGGTGGGCTAGCTTTGGTTCTATGTACTCTTCCCAACATACATATACATCCCCCAAGAAGGAAGGTGGGGCTTGGGGGGGCAGGCACATGCCCCCTGCGCGACCCTTTGTGCCGGACGCGGCCCTGACTGCTTGGTCTAGCCTTGGTTCCATGCAATCTTCCCAACATACATATACATCCCCCCAGAAGGAAGGATGGGGTTTGGGGAGCAGGCAAGTGCCCCCTGCGTGACGCTTTGCGCTGGACGTGTCCCTAACTGGGTGGGCTAGCTTTGGTTCTATGCACTCTTCCCAACATACATATACATGCCCCCAGAAGGATGGTAGGGTTTATGGGGGCAGGCACGTGCCCCCTGCGCGACGCTTTGCGCCGGACAGGACCCCGACTGGGTAGGCTAGGTTTGGTTCTATGCACTCTTCCCAACATACATATACATCCCCCTAGAAGGAAGGTGGGGTTTGGGGGCAGGCACGGGCCCCCTGCACGACGCTTTGCGCCGGACGCGGCCCTGGCTGGGTGGGCGAGGTTTGGTTCTATGCACTCATGCCAACATACATATACATCCCCCCAGAACGAAGGTGGGGTTTCGGGGGCAGGCACGTGCCCCCTGCATGACGCTTTGCGCTGGACGCCGCCCTGACTGGGTGGGCTACGCTTGGTTCTATGCACTCTTCCCAACATACATATACATCCCCCAGAAGGAAGGTGGGGTTTGGGGGGCAGGCGCGTGCCCCCTGTGCGACGCTTTTCGCCGGACGCAGCACTGACTGGGTGGGCTAGCTATGGTTCAATGCACTTTTCCCAACATACATATACATCCCCCCAGAAGGGAGTATGGGGTTTGGGGAGGAAGGCACGTGCCCCCTGCGCGACGCTTTGCACCGGACGCGGCCCTGACTGGGTGGGCTAGCTTTGGTTCTATGCAGTCGTCCCAGCATACATATACATCCCCCAGAAGGAAGGATGGGGTTTGGGGGGCAGGCACGTGCCCCCTGCACAACGCTTTGCACTGGACCCGGCCCTGACTGGGTGGGCTAGCTTTGATTCTATGCACTCTTCCCAACATTCAAATACATCCCCCCAGAAGGAAGGTGGGGCTTGGGAGGGCTGGCACGTGCCCCCTGCGCGACGCTTTGCGCCAGACATGACCCCTGCGCGACGCTTTGCGCCGGACGCGGCCTAGACTGGGTGGGCTAGCTTTGGTTCTATGCACTCTTCCCAACATACATATACATCCCCCAAGAAGGAAGGTCGGGTTTGGGGGGCAGGCACGTGCAACCTGCGTGACGCTTTGCGCCGGACGCGGCCCTGACTGGGTGGGCTAGGTTTGGTTCTATGCACTCTTCCCAACATACATTTACATCCCCCCAGAAGGAAGGTGGGGTCTGGTGGGACAGGCACGTGCCCCCCGCGCGACGCTATGCACCGGACGCGGCCGTGACTGGGTGGGCTAGGTTTGGTTCTATGCACTCTTCCAACATACATATACATCCCCCCAGAAGGAAGGATGGGGGTTTGGGGGGCAGGCACGTGCCCCCTGCGTGACGCTTTGTGCTCGACGCGGCCTGACTGGGTGGGCTAGCTTTGGTTCTATGCACTCTTCCCAACATACTTATACAGCCCCCTAGAAGGAAGGATGGGGTTTGGGGGCAGGCACATGCCCCATGCGCGACGCTTTGCGTCGGACGCGGCCTTGACTGGGTGGGTTAGGTTTGGTTCTATGCACTCTTCCCAACATATATATACATCCCCCAGATGGAAGGATGGGGTTTGGGGGGACCGGCACGTGTCCCCTGCGCGACGCTTTGCGCCAGACGTGGCCCTGACAGGGTGGGCTAGGGTTGGTTCTATGTACTCTTCCCAACATACGTATACGTCCCCCAGCAGAAGGAAGGATGGGGTTTGGGGGGCAGGCACGTGACGCTTTGCGCCGGACGCGGCCCTGACTGGGTGGGCTAGGTTTGGTGCTATGCACTCCTCCCAACATACATATACATCCCCCCAGAAGGAAGGATGGGGTTTGGGGGGCTGGCAGGTGCCCCCTGCGCGACGCTTTGCGCGCGACGCGGCCCTGACTGGGAGGGCTAGCTTTGGTTCTATGCACTCTTCCCAGCATACATATACATCAACCCAGAAGGAAGGATGGGGTTTGGGGGCAGGCACGTGCCCCTGCGCGACGCTTTGCACAGGACACGGCCCTAACTGGGTAGGATAGCTTTGGTTCTATGCACTCTTCCCAACATACATATACATCCCCCCAGAAGGAAGGTGGGGCTTGGGGGACAGGCACGTGCCCCCTGCGTGACGCTTTGCGCCGGACGCGGCACTGACTGCTTGGGCTAGCTTTGGTTCTATGCAATCTTCCCAACATACATATACATCCCCCCTCGAAGGAAGGACGGGTTTGGGGGCAGGCACGTACCCCCTGCGTGACGCTTTGCGCCGGACGCGGCCCTGACTGGGTGGGCTAGCTTTGGTTCTATGCACTGTTCCCAACATACATATACATCCCTCCAGAAGAAAGGTGGGGTTAGGGGTGCAGGCACGTGGGCCCTGCGCGACGCTTTGCGCTGGACGCGGCCCTGACTGGGTGGGCTAGGTTTGGTTCTATGCACTCTTCCCAACATACATATACATCCCCAAGAACGAAGGTGGGGTTTGGGGGGCAGGCACGTGCCCCCTGCATGACGCTTTGCGCTGGACGCTGCCCTGGGTGGGCTAGGCTTGGTTCTATGCACTCTTCCCAACATACATATACATCCCACCAGAAGGAAGGTGGGGTTTGGGGGGCAGGCGCGTGCCCCCTGCGCGACGCTTTTTGCCGGACGCAACCCTGACTGGGTGGGGTAGCTTTGGTTCTATGCACTTTTCCCAACATACATATACATCCCCCCACCCGAAGGGAGGATGGGGTTTGGGGGGAAGGCACGTGCCCCCTGCGCGACGCTTTGTGCCGGACACGGCCCTGATTGGGTGGGCTTGCTTTGGTTCTATACACTCTTCCTAGCTAAAAGCCCTAGTTTGGTTTTGATAATTAATGACATTCTAAGGACTAACCTAAGTCGCTAAGTGATGGCAAGGTTTAGGTTGGTCAAACCATGGAGTGTGGAGCCTAGGAGACTATGTTGATCAAGATGGCTCTACCATGGATCAAGTGAAGAAGAAATGAGGTGATCAAGTGTTAAGCAAAGGCATGAAGGCAAAGGTATAACCTCAAATAGGCTTTTCTTTAAGTGATCAAGACACCTAGAGGGGGTGATCATATTTAGGATAGATAGCCGACTATTAAGGGGAGAACGAGTGTTGGATTACCTTCAAGTGCTCTAGGTTGCATTTCATTATGTTTGCAAATGTTAGAAACCCTTGGAAAATGTTTGCAAAATGCTAACACACTGTGCACAAGTGTTGGAGACCTTGAGTGTTAGCACATAGAAGCAAGGGGTTAGAAATTAACTTGAAAATCACTGAGAAATGAGTGTCGGACTGTTAGCAGGGGCAGCTTCGGACTATTGTCCAGAGTCCAACGCCTAACCCTAGTTCTGACCAATGGCGATCATCGGACGCTCGGTTAACGAGCGTCGGACCATTGCCCACTTCAGTCCGACGGTGGCGAGCAGTGTCGGCGTGACGCGTGGCGTTCGGGAGAGCGTCGGACGCTAGAGCTTCGTCCGACGGCGAGCGTCGGACTGGAGTCCGACGGTTTTGAGCGAGTTGCAACCTCCCTAGAAGCGTCGGACCGTGGTGATCATTGGTCCGACGGCTAACCTCGGGAGAGTTCGACGGTGGCCGAGCTGTGTCTCGTCTGTGAGAGACGGACGGTCCGATGCCTGGAGCAGTGCGCGCGTCGGACCATCAGCTGGAGCGTCCGACGGTTGGGAAAACGGCGCGAGAAGTAGCCGTTGAGATCCAGCGGCTGAGGTTGAATCGAACTGACACGTGGCGAGATCTAGAGCGTCGGACGCTAACGCTTGGTCCGACGCTGTCGGTCCGACGCCCCGAAAAGCGTGTTAACGGCTGTTTTTCAGTGGGTAACGGCTAGGATTGCACTTAGGGGTATTTATACTCCTTCCCTGGTCACTTGGTGACAACTCTTGCACACTTGAATCATTTGCATTCTCTTTGAGAGCATCCTAAGCCTCCCACTCACTCATTTGATCATCTCTTGTTCATCCATTTGAGTTGAGTGATCCTCAAGTGCATCATTGCTTAGTGATTTCCATTCTAGAGCACTTGAGAGCAAGCCAAGGCTGAGTTCTTATTCTCTTGGGGCATTGCCATGTCCCTAGCGGCTTAGAGGAGATTCCTGTGTGAGGTTGATTGGTGCTTGGTCAAGCCCACACCGAGATGATTGATTGTGAGAGGTTTTGTGGTTATCCTCGGCGGAGTGCCAAAACCAACTCTAGTGGATTGCTCGTGGTTGATAGCCACTTCTCTTGTGTTGGTGAGCGGCTCCCGGTGAGGGATTGGCGTGTGAAGCCTAGCTCGCAATCCACCAAGGAAGACCGGTGCCACAACGAGGAGTAGCGTGACGGCGATCACGTGAACCTCGGTAAAAAATCGAGTGTTCCTTGTCTTCTCCACCATCGAGTGAACTTTTGTCTTTCTGGTATTCTATTGGGTTTGATCTCTTGGTTTTCATATTCGATATCTCCCGGTGATTGGTCTTCACGGCGTACAGACTTCACTTCAATCAAGCTCATTGGTATAATCCACTCGATCTTTCTTCCTTGCGCTTACTACTTGTTTAGGTGCTATCGCCTTAGGAACAAAGGAGTTGTTTCTTGCGTGTTGAGTGCTTATATTTGTGAGTAGCATATCGTGTTAGGTGGCTTGCATAGAATAGTCTAGAGCTAGCACTTTGTCTCGTTTGCTTATCTACTAACGTGTAGTCTAGTATTTTGGTAGAATTTTTTAATAGGCTATTCACCCCCCTCTAGCCTATACGGTCCTTTCACCAACAAACATATGCATCCTCCCAGAAGGAAGGATGGGGTTTAGGGGGCAGGCACGTGCCCCCTACGCGATGCTTTTTTTAATATATACATAGAATTTTTTAATAGGCTATTCACCCCCTCTAGCCTATACGGTCCTTTCAAGTGGTATTGGAGCCGAGGTCACCATCGTTTGAGGCTTAACATCCTTGTGGTGAAAAATGGCTCAAATCAATGTGTTGGGGAAGCCGCCAAAGTTTGATGGCACAAGCTATGATCATTGGAAGAGGAAGATGATAGTGCATTTCATGACCATGCATATCGATGTGTGGAAGGTGACGGAGACAAAAATTGAGTATGAGAATGCTCAAGCTCCCACCGATGTTGACAAAAGAAAGATGGAGTGCAATGCCCATGCAATCAATGCACTCTACACCGCTCTTGAGTCTCATGTGTTTGAGCAAATCAAGGATCTTGATTTGGCTCATGACATTTGGAAGCAGTTGGAGGAGATATATGAGGGCACACAAGAGGTCAAGAATGCCAAGGTATACATGTTGAGAGAGAAGTTTGGCACTTTCAAGATGAATGAAGATGAAAGTGTGCCAGAGATGTTCAACCGGCTACAAGTGATAGTGAATGACTTGAAGAGCTTGGGTGAGGACATCAAGGACAAGGACTTCTCTCATAAGTTCTTGAGGTGTTTGCCCGCAAGATTTGGAATCATCAAGACCTTGCTTGCAAGAGAAGACTTGAGCACTAAGAAGCCCAACCAAATCCTCGGTGAGATCATCACCCAAGACATGAACAATGAAGAGGTGGTTGAGGAGAAGAAGAAAAAGAGTGTGGCTCTCAAAGCTAGACCCTCCAAGAGCAAAGGCAAGGCCAAGATGGTTGAGCTAGAAGAAGAATCTACCTCTAGTGATGATGAAGATGATGAGGCCATGGCTCTTCTAGCACGCAAGTTTGGTCGTTTCATGAAGAGAAAGTGCTATGGTCAAGGCAAGAAGAAGTTTATCTCCAAAAATAAGCAAGAGCCAAGGAGATGCTTCAAGTGCAAGAGCTTGGATCACTTCATTGTTGATTGTCCTCTAAATAGTGACAATGACAATGAGAGTGATGATGATAAGAAGAAGAGCAAGAAGAAGGACAAGAAAGAAAAAGAAGAACAAGAACGTGACTCTCAAGAAGAAGAAGAAGGGGCAATCATATTGTGTCACTTGGGATGATAGTGATGCCTCTACCGATGATGATGATAGTGATGATGAGAGCAAGACCATCAAGAAGAAAGCTATGGCAAGCATTGCTCTCAACAACAAGCTATCTCTCTTCGATACTCCATCTACATGCTTGATGGCTAAGCCATCCAAGGTACAATCCGATGATGAGAGTGATGAGGAGGAGCTATCATGTGATGAGCTTATGTCCATGCTTGATGATGCCAATACTTACATTGAGGCCAAGAGAAAGGAGTGCAAAGAATTGCGCAAAGGCAAGATAGCCATTGAGCAATCCTTTGATGAGCTCTTAAAGTCTCATGAGAGGCTAATGGAAGCCCATGAGAACCTCAAGGTGGCACACTCCAAGCTTGAGAAAGCTCATTCCTCTCTAGTGGCCAAAAATGAGAAGACGGCATCCATCAAGACATGTGACATGGGTTCATCATGTGATATCCTTAGTGACATGTCAATTTCTTCTTCTACTATTGTTGTCACTAACCCTTCTTGCAGCTCCACCACTCCTATTTCACCCAAAGTTGATGACTCTAAGTCCTCACTTGTGGTAGAAAACAAAAACCTCAAGGAGGAGGTCAACAAGGTCACCCGTGCCTTAGGCAATCCCTATAGTGGGGATGCCCACTTGCTAAAGTGCTTGGGTAGCCAAAGATTTAGTCACTCTAAGGAGGGACTAGGCTATACCCCTAAGAAAGGCAAGGCCGCTTTTGTGACTCACAAAGCTAGCTTTGTGAGGAGAAATCGTAGGTATTGCCAAAGATGCAAGCAAGTAGGGCATAATGAGCAACATTGCATGGCCAACAAGATCAAGCAAGTCAAATTTGCTAGTGCGACTTCAATTCGCCTTGATTCTTGTTACATGCTCACCAAGGGAGTGAAGGGTGTTAAAGCCAAGTATATTGGTACACCAAGAGGCAACCCACGGATGAGATCCATTTGGGTGCCTAAGTCTTTGGTCACTAGCCTCCAAGGACCCAAGAACGCTTGGGTACCTAAAACCAATTGATCTATTCTTTGTAGGTCAATTATAAAGCCGGAGGAAGATATTGGGTGCTTGATAGTAGATGCACTCAACACATGACCGAAGAGTCTAGTATGTTCAATTCTATCAACACAAATGGTAGCCAAGAGTTTGATTCTATCACATTTGGTGACAATGGAAAAGGCAAGGTGAAAGGATTAGGCAAGATTTCTATCTCAAATGATATGAGTATATCAAATGTGTTGCTAGTTGAATCTCTCAATTTCAACTTATTATTGGTTGCACAACTATGTGATCTTGGTTTCAAGTGCATCTTTGGTATTGATGATGTTGAGATTGTTAGTGTGGATGGTTCCAACTTGATCTTCAAGGGCTTTAGATATAGGAACCTATACTTGGTGGATTTCAATGATAGTGAAGCAAAGCTTTCTTCATGTTTGATCTCAAAGTCAAGTCTTGGTTGGTTGTGGCATAGAAGACTTGGACATGTTGGGATGAGGCAACTTGGTAGATTGGTCAAGCATGACATGGTTAGAGGCTTGAAGGATGTACACTTTGAGAAGGATAGGTTGTGTAGTTCTTGTCAATTTGGAAAGCAAGTTAAAAACACACACCCTAAGAAAGGCATGATGAGTACATCTAGTCCACTTGAGCTATTGCATATGGATTTGTTTGATCCAACCACTTATGCAAGTATTGGAGGAAGAAAGTATGGCTTTGTGATAGTTGATGACTTCTCAAGATACACTTGGGTCTTCTTTCTAGTTGACAAAAGTGAAGTGTATGGAATCTTTAAGTCTTTCATCAAGAGAAGTGAAAATGAGTTTGATACAAGGGTGAAGCAAGTTAGGAGTGATAATGGAAGTGAATTCAAGAATACAAGAGTTGATGAGTTTTGTGATGATCTAGGAATCAAGCATCAATTCTCGGCAAAGTACACTCCTCAATCAAATGGTCTTGTCGAAAGAAAGAATAGAACTCTCATTGATACGGCAAGAACCATGCTAAGTAAATACAATGTTAGTGATGAATTTTGGGCGGAAGCTATCAATACGGCTTGCTACACTAGCAACCGTCTATATTATCATCCAATGTTGAAGAAGACACCCTATGAGCTCTTGAATGGAAGAAAACCCAACATTGCATATTTTAGAGTGTTTGGCTGTAAATGCTATATCTTAAAGAAGGGCACTCGTTTGGGTAAATTTGAGAAGAAGTGTGATGAAGGATTTCTTCTTGGATATTCAACTTCAAGCAAAGCATATAGAGTATGGAACTTGGCACATGGGATAGTTGAAGAAGTCCATGATGTTGAGTTTGATGAAACCAATGGGTCTCAAGAAGAGAAGGATAATCTAGATAATGTAAGAGGGCCTCAATTAGTTGATGCTATGAAAAACATGGACATTGGTGACATTAGACCGAGACAAGTTGAAGATAATGATGATGAAGTCATCCCTCCTATTGTACAAGTGGAAGATGAAGCAAATCAAGCAAGCGCAAGTGAATCTCAAGCTCAAGCTCATGATCAAGATCAAGACCAAGCTCAAGATGCTAGTTCATCTCATATTCTCCAACCAACTCACATTGCAAGAGATCATCCTCTAGATCAAATTGTTGGTGATATTAGTAGAGGTGTATAAACAAGATCAAGAGTGGCTTCATTTTGTGAGCACTATTCTTTTGTCTCACAAGAGGAGCCTACCAACATTGAGAAGGCACTTAAAGATGAGGATTGGATCAATGCTATGCATGAAGAGCTCAACAATTTTGAGAGAAATCAAGTATGGGAATTAGTTCCAAGACCAAGTAAACACAATGTGATTGGCACCAAGTGGGTCTTCCGGAACAAGCAAGATCAAGATGGGATTGTTGTGAGGAACAAAGCTAGATTGGTTGCACAAGGTTACATTCAAATTGAAGGCTTAGACTTTGGAGAAACCTATGCACCGGTGGAAAGATTGGAAGCAATCCGGAACTTATTGGCATATGCACGTGCTCATGATATCAAGCTCTATCAAATGGATGTCAAAAGTGCATTCTTGAATGGCTACATCAATGAGTTAGTCTATGTTGAGCAACCTTCCGGTTTTGAAGATGATAAGAAACCCGACCATGTATACAAGCTCAAGAAGGCTCTCTATGGCTTGAAACAAGCACCAAGAGCATGGTATGAGAGGTTGAGAGACTTCCTACTCTCTAAAGGGTTCAAGATGGAAAAGGTTGACACCACACTCTTCACTAAGAAGATCGAGAATGACTTGTTCATCATGCAAATCTATGTTGATGATATCATCTTTGGATCAACAAGTCAAGCATTTTGTGAGGAGTTTGGAGAAATGATGGCCAAAGAGTTTGAAATGTCCATGGTTGGTGAACTTAGCTACTTTCTTGGACTCCAAATCAAGCAATTGAAGAATGGCACAATTGTGAGTCAAAACAAGTATATCAAGGACATGGTGAAGAAGTTTGGATTGCAAAATGCAAAAGCAATCTCAACACCAATGGGCACTAGTGGAAGCTTGGAACCGGATGTAGAAGGTGAATTGGTTGATCAAAAGCAATATCGGTCAATAATTGGTAGTCTACTCTATGTGACCGCTTCTAGGCCGGATGTGATGTTTAGTGTGTGCATGTGCTCAAGGTATCAAGCCTCTCCAAGAGAAAGTCATTTGAAGGCAACTAAAAGAATAGTGAGGTACTTAAAGAGCACACCTAACATTGGTTTGTGGTATTCCAAGGGCTCCAACTTTACATTGATAGGTTATGCAGATGCGGACTATGCCGGTTGCAAAATTCATAGAAAGAGCACTTCCGGTACATGTCAACTCTTGGGAAGGTCACTAGTTTCATGGTCATCCAAAAAGCAAAATAGTGTTGCACTCTCTACTGCCGAAGCGGAATACATTAGTGCGGGAAGTTGTTGTGCACAATTACTTTGGATGAGGCAAACCTTGAAGGACTATGAAATGAAATTCAATAAGGTTCCAATACTATGTGACAATGAAAGTGCGGTGAAGATTACAACCAATCCGGTGCAACATTCAAGAACCAAACACATAGATGTGAGGCACCATTTCATAAGAGATCACCAAGCAAAAGGAGATATTGTAATCACAAGTGTAAGCACCGAAGATCAACTAGCTGACATATTCACCAAGCCACTTGATGAAGCTAGATTTTGCAAGCTAAGGAATGAGTTGAACATACTTGACTACTCCAATATGTGTTGATGCACTTCATGAATATCTTATGACATGTCTATCCTCCAAGGAAGGCAAAGGTATCATTATTAGACATGTGTATTCATACTTTGCTAGGACTTGCTAGATCATATAGACATGATTTTGTTCTCTCTAGGTCATTCATTGAAAGCTAAAATGGTTTTGAAGTCTATATGGCATCACTATTGCTTGGTTGATTGCTTGATCTAGTGATGGCATATAACTTGTTCATGGGGATGCAAACCTAGTGTTGAATCTAGATTAAATGAGTAACTAAGTGCTTAACTCAACATAGGCAAGATAACCCCGGGTGGCGTGAAGAAGCTTGTCTTTGGTTCAAACCGAGTTAAGACACTTGTACAAATTTGCTAGATTGAACCAAAATTTGACTAACAAAGGTCTCTCATTCCATTAACTTGACCCTTTTATGGTACTTTATGCCAAGGGGGAGAAAGAACAAAGATAAAATGACAAAGGGGGAGAGAACTTGAACTTCGCGATGAACCATCATTGGGCCGATGATGGAAGAGCAATAGGCTAAAGTAAAGGGATCAAAAATTTAAATCATGACCTTTACTTAAGATAAGCTCACCTTAAGGGGGAGCAAACTCATGAACTTGATTGTTGCATTTGAAATGTGCACTCACATATGTTTGATGCACTTGCATATGTTTTTACATTCTATTGCCATGTTCTTGAGTGGAGTATGCTAGTATAGAATTGTTTGATAACTTGATAACTAGCATGCTTAGGTGGTAGTTAGATGATCTTGTACTTTACTGATGGTCTTACAAGTGGTTCTTGAGCATTGCATATAATATTGATCTCACGGTATGCTCAAGTTTTTGTGATCATCTAGTTATCAAAAGTGCTAAGGATGGAGATTTCCGCAACTTCGATATGAAATTTTCAATCGGTATCACACTTCAAAGGTTTATGCTAACCATCCTAGCACATCTTGGTGGAAATTTACTCTCTATGTATGCATATGTGCAAGCTTTCAAATCCAAACTCATGCACATATGTAGGGGGAGCCAAATAGCCACCAAACCGAATTTGTGTTGTTTGTCCTTTCCAAAAACATGACAATCTTGTTCGGACAAGCTCACAAGTTCAAAAACAAACTTAACTCTTATCTTTGTAAGGGATGTCATCAATTACCAAAAAGGGGGAGATTGAAAGCCCTAGTTTGGTTTTGATAATTAATGACATCCTAAGGACTAACCTAAGTCGCTAAGTGATGGCAAGGTTTAGGTTGGTCAAACCATGGAGTGTGGAGCTTAGGAGACTATGTTGATCAAGATGGCTCTACCATGGATCAAGCGAACAAGAAGTGAGGTGATCAAGTGTTAAGCAAAGGCATGAAGGCAAAGGTATAACCTCAAATAGGCTTTTCTTTAAGTGATCAAGACACCTAGAGGGTGTGATCACATTTAGGATAGATAGCCGACTATTAAGGGGAGAACGAGTGTTGGATTACCTTCAAGTGCTCTAGGTTGCATTTCATTATGTTTGCAAAAGTTAGAAACCCTTGGAAAATGTTTGCAAAATGCTAACACACTGTGCACAAGTGTTGGAGACCTTGAGTGTTAGCACATAGAAGCAAGGGATTAGAAATTAACTTGAAAATCACTGAGAAATGAGCGTCGGACTGTTAGCAGGGGCAGCTTCGGACTATTGTCCAGAGTCCGACGCCTAACCCTAGTTCTGGCCAATGGCGAGCATCGGACGCTCGATTAACGAGCGTCGGACCATTGCCCACTTCAGTCCGACGGTGGCGAGCAGTGTCGGCGTGACGCGTGGCGTTCGGGAGAGCGTCGGACGCTAGAGCTTCATCTGACGGTGAGCGTTGGACTGGAGTCCGACGGTTTTGAGCGAGTTGCAACCTCCCTAGAAGCGTCGGACCGTGGTGATCATTGGTCCGACGGCTAACCTCGGGAGAGTCCGACGGTGGCCGAGCTGTGTCTCGTCTGTGATAGACGGACGGTCCGACGCCTGGAGCAGTGCGCGCGTCGGACCATCAGCTGGAGCATCCGACGGTTGGGAAAACGGCGCGAGAAGTAGCCGTTGAGATCCAGCAGCTGAGGTTGAATCGAACTGACACGTGGCGAGATCTAGAGCGTCGGACACTAACGCTTGGTCCGACGCTATCGGTCCGACACCTCGAAAAGCATGTTAACGGCTGTTTTTCAGTGGGTAACGGCTAGGATTGCACTTAGGGGTATTTATACTCCTTCCCTGGTCACTTGGTGACAACTCTTGCACACTTGAATCATTTGCATACTCTTTGAGAGCATCCTAAGCCTCCCACTCACTCATTTGATCATCTCTTGTTCATCCATTTGAGTTGAGTGATCCTCAAGTGCATCATTGCTTAGTGATTTCCATTCTAGAGCACTTGAGAGCAAGCCAAGGCTGAGTTCTTATTCTCTTGGGGCATTGCTGTGTCCCTAGCGGCTTGGAGGTGATTGCGGTGTGAGGTTGATTGGTGCTTGTTCAAGCCCACACCGAGGTGATTGATTGTGAGAGGTTTTGTGGTTATCCTCGGCGGAGTGCCAAAACCAACTCTAGTGGATTGCTCGTGGTTGATAGCCACTTCTCTTGTGTTGGTGAGCGGCTCCTGGTGAGGGATTGGCGTGTGAAGCCTAGCTCGCAATCCACCAAGGAAGACCGGTGCCACAACGAGGAGTAGCGTGACGGCGATCACGTGAACCTCGGTAAAAAATCGAGTGTTCCTTGTCTTCTCCACCATCGAGTGAACTTTTGTCTTTCTGGTATTCTATTGGGTTTGATCTCTTGGTTTTCATATTCGATATCTCCCGGTGATTGGTCTTCACGGCGTACGGACTTCACTTCAATCAAGCTCATTAGTATAATCCACTCGATCTTTCTTCCTTGCGCTTACTACTTGTTTAGGTGCCATCGCCTTAGGAACGAAGGAGTTGGTTTCTTGAGTGTTGAGTGCTTATATTTGTGAGTAGCATATCGTGTTAGGTGGCTTGCATAGAATAGTCTAGAGCTAGCGCTTTGACTCGCTTGCTTATCTACTAACGTGTAGTCTAGTATTTTGGTAGAATTTTTTAATAGGCTATTCACCCCCCTCTAGCCTATACGGTCCTTTCACCAGCAAACATATACATCCTCCCAGAAGGAAGGATGGGGTTTAGGGGGCAGGCACGTGCCCCCTACGCGATGCTTTGCACTGGACCCGGCCCTGACTGGGTGGGCTAGCTTTGGTTCTATGCATTCTTCCCAACATTCATATACATCCTCCCCAGAAGGAAAGTGGGGCTTGGGAGGGCTGGCACATGCCCCCTGCGCGACGCTTTGCGCCGGACGCGGCCCTGACTAGGTGGGCTAGATTTGGTTCTATGCACTCTTCCCAACATACATTTACATCCCCCCAGAAGGAAGGTGGGTTTGGCGGGACAGGCATGTGCCTCCTGCGCGACGCTTTGCGCCGGACGCAGCCTTGGCTGGGTGGGCTAGGTTTGGTTCTATGCCGTCTTCCCAACATACATATATGTCACACCCAATTTTAAGGATAAAATGGGATGCATAATCTTATGTGCGCCCAGAGATCAGTCACACACATAAGCCAATAAATTGCATAAATTGTATCATAACCAATGTTTAATACATAGCGAATAATATCAAAGTCATTACACAGCGGAAAAAATAAAGATAACTCTCGCGGTAGCTCCATAGCACAGGGACGTCGACTGGTGAAGCACAAGTCTAGTGGTCCTCTGGGTAGTCCTCATCACTATCACCATCTGTTACCCATTCGGGATTTTTAACCAAGAAATGAAAAATAAACAAGCGTAAGTACATGTCGTACTCAACAAGACTAGCATGGGTTCATGAGGCTCAAAAGGTTGACACGGTTTAACAGCAGGTTACTTTTAATTAATCATCTTTTATGCAGTTGGATAGCAACAAGTTAATAAACCCATTCTCATGATCACAGTAAACACAGTTAATGAGTAGCAATAAATAGATTAGCAACAAGTAAACATCACCCTGTAAGATAACTACTCCATGAGTTTTCCGGGCCACTCGTGACCGTGAGCACGGCTAGTATACCAGTTTTACACTCTGCAGAGGTTGTGCACTTTCACTATGAGCCGTGATTCCCATTTGCTCGGGTTAATTACTCCCATGACACTACCAAGGTGAGAGAGCAGGGTTTCACTATGAAGCCTTTCAAAGGTTCGTCTAACATGTTAGGGCCGCGAGGTTTCCTCGGCAAGCAGATGTAGAGCCCCCCTTCCATATGGCACAAGGTCACGTAGGTTATACACATATGGACAGAGGCCGCACTATACCCGAGTCGTCAAAGCCCCTCTTGTGCCTTTCGGTAACCTCTAACAAGCTAGAAAAGGTCCTCATACTGAGCTAAAACCAGAGCCATATAGCCCTCATAGTTGCACTGTAAGTCCCAGCTTTTGCTGACAGATCATTACCAAGGGGGAAGGATATGGTGCATCACAAAACTATGCCCCAATCCCCTAGTTCCATGTTGCTAAAAAGGCATCTTTTAATTCCTTATTGCATATTCAATTAATCAGTTTACATGATCATGATATCAATAACGCACTAGCATCAATTACCACATGCATAAACCCATAGGTTGCAAGGAACAGGATAACAAAACTAGAAAGTAACTATGGTTAACAAGGAAGACACATGCAAATGCAATTATTTATTTGGTGAATAGGACAACAAGGATGATCCATGCTAATACTTGCCTTAATCAGCAAACTCCTGGTGATCCGGGTTGTCGCAGTACTGATCTTGATCACCCACGTATGGCTCACCGTCCATACTCGATCCATCATAACAACACACACGCATACAGGGGCAATCATGCATACAATAAGAGTTTTCATTAGAACAGTACACCAACAGAGAGAAAATAAATTAAAAAGGTTATAAAACAAATCTACGCGTTGCTACGATCACATCGATAAAAAGTTTGTGCAAATCGGATTTAAAACGAGGAAGATTTGAATTTTACAAGATTTATAATAGAATAATAATAGATTAAATATAATCTCGAATTTTAAAAGTTAATAAGATATGAAACAGTGGTACCATCAGATAGATTATGAAATTACGAATCTAACGCAATTTGAATCGTTCAAATCGGAGCTAGAACGTGAAAATTATAAATGAAACAATTTTGAATTCAAATCTGAAAACACATTTTCATATATACCGAAAATAAATACGCCTTCAAACGTAATCTACTGAATACGCTAAGGGCTGCGGGCTAAGCATTAAAAACTGCAGGGGGGTTATTCGCAAAAACGCCGGCCGAATCAGTATGGGCTGCTCTTCGGCCGTCCGATTCAAAATCGGCGGATCAGATTAACAGAGAAGAGGGGTGGCGGTGCTCTTGGCCGGAAAACAGAAGCCGACGGCGGCGCCATGGCCGGAGGGCCGCCGAAGAAGGTGAACTCGGCCCTCGGTGCATGAAATAGGTCGGGAAGGGTACCCATAGATCGGGAAGAGCATCGCAAGCTCACCTAGGGTGATGGGAAGGTCGGAAATCGACTCGGAGATAGCTCGCAGCGTGACCCGGCGGACGGTGGCTCTCTGCAATGGCGGCGGAGGTGTGTCAGTGCACAAATCGAAGGGGGAAAGTGCTCGGGAACTTCACAAGATCACCGCGAAGCTCCTCAAAGGCTTACTGAGAGGAAATTGGTGGCGAATCGAGCTAATTGCTCGCGGCGGCGGCTGCTCGGTTCTCGCGGAAGCTCGGCAGTGGCGGCGAGAAGAGGCGGCTAGGGTTAGGTGACGGCTACGAGGGGATGTGGCGCTGCTTAAGTACTCCCGAGGCGTGACGACAATCTCGGAGATTGAAACAAACTCGGCGAGCGGAGAAATCGGCTTCGGCCGTTTCTTCTCTGCTTCGGACTTCTCGGCGCGGCGACGAACTCGGCTTCGGTCGTTTCCTTCTTGCCCGCGTCGGACTCTCGGCGAGCAGCAGAGGGAAACAGGGGAGGGGCTGTCCTGTGGGTCCACAGGTCGATAGCACCGAGCGCTGGGGTCGGGCTGGCAGTCACGGCAGAGGGACGCTTCGCGTGCGCGTGCTCGGCCGCGACGGATGAACACGGCAGCGGCGTCTCTGTTCGCGCGGCGAGGGAGGTGGAGAAGGAAGGGGCTGACCCGTGGGTCCCGCTCGTCAGTCAGAAGGGGTAAGGAGCTGGTCGGCCGAGCTGGCCTTGGGCCATCCGACCTGGGCCGGCTGGGGCCAGGGAGGAGAGGGGAAGGGCTCTTCTCTATTTCCTTTTCCATTTTCCAATTTCATTTTCCAAAAGGATTTTCAAATTGGGTTTTGAAATATTTGAGAAATTCAAATAAGCTACAACAGTACAAAGAAGAAATGCTCCAGCATGAATGCATCATACATGTGTATGACCTAGGTTTGATTTTATATTTGAGAAAAATTATTATTTCCCTATATTGGAATGATCAACTAATTGCATAATTAAATAAATTCCCACTATTAAAAGAATGCAATTTTTCGGGTGTTACAATATACATCCCCCAAAAGGAAGGATGGGGGTTTGGAGGGCAGCCACGTGCCCCCTGCGCGACGCTTTGCGCCGAACGCGGCCTGACTGGGTGGGCTAGCTTTGGTTCTATGCACTCTTCCCAACATACATATACAGCCCCCCAGAAGGAAGGATGGGGTTTGGGAGGCAGGCACGTGCCCCCTGCGCGACGCTTTGCGTCGGACGCGGCCCTGATTGGGTGGGTTAGGTTTGGTTCTATGCACTCTTCCTAACATATATATACATCCCCCCAGATGGAAGGATGGGGTTTGGGGGGGACAGGCACGTGCCCCCTACGCGACGCTTTGCGCCAGATGCGGCCCTGACTGGGTGGGCCAGGTTTGGTTCTATGTACTCTTCCCAACATACATATACATCCCCCAACAGAAGGAAGGATGGTGTTTGGGTGGCGCGCACGTGCCCCCTACGCGACGCTTTGCGCCGGACGCGGCCCTGACTGGGTGGGCTAGGTTTGGTTTTATGCACTCTTCCCAACATACATATACATCCCCCCAGAAGGAAGGATGGGGTTTGGGGGGCAGGCACGTGCCCCCTGCGCGACGCTTTGCGCGGGACGCGGCCCTGACTGGGTGGGCTAGCTTTGGTTCTGTGCACTCTTCCCAACGTACATATACATCCCCCCAAAAGGAAGGATGGGGTTTGGGGGCAGGCACGTGACCCCAGCGCGACGCTTTGCGCTGGACGTGGCCCTGACTGGGTGGGCTAGCTTTGGTTCTTTGCACTCTTCCCAACATACATATACACCCTCCCCCCAGAAGTAAGGATGGGGTTTGGGGGCAGGCACGTGCCCCCTGCGCGACGCTTTGCACCGGACACAGCCCTGACTAGGTGGGCTAGCTTTGGTTCTATGCACTGTTCCCAACATACATATACATCTGGCGTTTGGCGGGACAGGCACGTGCCCCCTGCGCGACGCTTTGCGCCGGTCGTGGCCCTGACTGGGTGGGCTAGGTTTGGTTCTAAGCACTCTTTCCAACATACATATACATCCCCCAGAAGAAAGGATGGGGGTTTGGGGGCAGGTACGTGCCCCCTGCGCGACGCTTTGCGCCGGACGCGGCCTGACTGGGTGGTCTAGCTTTGGTACTATGCACTCTTCCCAACATACATATACTTCCTTCACTAGATGGAAGGATGGGGTTTGGTGGGCAGGCACGTGCCCCCCGCGCGACGCTTTGCTTCGGACGTGGCCCTGACTGGGTGGGCTAGGTTTGGTTCTATGCACTCTTCCCAACATATATATACATCCCCCAGATGGAAGGATGGGGTTTGGGGGGGCAGGCACGTGCCCCCTGCACGACGCTTTGCGCCAGACGCGGCCCTGACTGGGTGGGCTAGGTTTGGTTCTATGTACTCTTCCCAACATACATATACATCCCCCAAAAGAAGGAAGGATGGGGTTTGGGGGGCAGGCATGTGCCCCCTGCGCGACGCTTTGCGCCGGACGCGGCCCTAACTGGGTGGGCTAGGTTTGGTTCTATGCACTCTTCCCAACATACATATACATCCCCCTAGAAGGAAGGATGGGGTTTGGGGGGCAGGCACGTGCCCCCTGCGCGACGCTTTGCGCTGGACGCGGCCCTGACTGGGTGGGCTAGCTTTGGTTCTATGCACTCTTCCTATCATACATATACATCCCCCCAGAAGAAAGGATGGGGTTTGGGGGCCGGCACGTGCCCCCTGCGCGACGCTTAGCGCTGGACGTGGCCCTGACTAGGTGGGCTAGGTTTGGTTCTTTGTGCTCTTCCCAACTTACATATACATCCCCCAAAAGGAAGGATGGCGTTTAGGGGGCAGGCACGTGCCCCCTGCGCGACGCTTTGCGCGGGACGCGGCCATGACTTGGTGGGCTAGCTTTGATTCTATGCACTCTTCCCAACATACATGTACATCCCTCCCAGAAGGAAGGATGGGGTTTGGGGGGCAGGCACGTGACCCCTGCGCGACGCTTTGCGCCGGACGCGGCCCTGACGTGGTGGGCTAGCTTTGGTTCTATGCACTCTTCCCAACATACATATACATCCTCCCCCGAGAAGGAAGGATGGGGTTTGGGGGGGCAGGCATGTGCCCCCTGCGCAACGCTTTGCACAGGACGCGGCCCTGACTGGGTGAGCTAGCTTTGGTTCTATGCACTCTTCCCAGCATACATATACATCCCCCCAGAAGGAAGGATGGGGTTTGGGGGACAGGCACGTGCCCCCTGCGCGACGCTTTGTGCCGAACGCGGCCCTGACTGGGTGGGCTAGCTTTGGTTCTATGCACTCTTCCTATCATACATATACATCCCCCCCAGATGAAAGGATGGGGTTTGGGGGCCGGCACGTGCCCCCTGCGCGACGCTTAGCGCCGGACGTGGCCCTGACTAGGTGGGCTAGGTTTGGTTCTTTGTGCTCTTCCCAACATACATATACATCCCCCAAAAGGAAGGATGGCGTTTAGGGGGCAGGCACGTGCCCCCTGCGCGACGCTTTGCGCGGGACGCGGCCATGACTTGGTGGGCTAGCTTTGATTCTATGCACTCTTCCCAACATACATGTACATCCCTCCCAGAAGGAAGGATGGGGTTTGGGGGGCAGGCACGTGACCCCTGCGCGACGCTTTGCGCCGGACGCGGCCCTGACGTGGTGGGCTAGCTTTGGTTCTATGCACTCTTCCCAACATACATATACATCCTCCCCCGAGAAGGAAGGATGGGGTTTGGGGGGGCAGGCATGTGCCCCCTGTGCAACGCTTTGCACAGGACGCGGCCCTGACTGGGTGAGCTAGCTTTGGTTCTATGCACTCTTCCCAGCATACATATACATCCCCCCAGAAGGAAGGATGGGGTTTGGGGGACAGGCACGTGCCCCCTGCGCGACGCTTTGTGCCGAACGCGGCCCTGACTGGGTGGGGTAGCTTTGGTTCTATGCACTCTTCCCAACATACATATACATCCCCCCAGAAGGAAGGTGGGGTTTGGGGGGCAGGCACGTGCCCCCTGCGCGACGCTTTGCCCGGGACGCGGCCCTGACTGGGTGGGGTAGCTTTGGTTCTATGGACTCTTCACAACATACATATACATCCCCCAGAAGGAAGGATGGGGTTTGGGGGGCAGGCACGTGCCCCCTGCGCGACGCTTTGCGCCGGACGCGGCCTTGACTGGGTGGGGTAGCTTTGGTTCTATGCACTCTTCCCAACATACATATACATCCCCCAGAAGGAAGGTGGGGGTTGGGGGCATGCAAGTAACCCCTGCGTGACGCTTTGCACCGTACGCGGCCCTGACTGGGTGGGCTAGATTTTGTTCTATGCATTCTTCCCAACATAAATATACATCCCCCCAGAAGGAATGGTGGGGGTTTGCTTGTTGGCCATCCATTAACATTCTATGCAGTGTTTCACAACTTAATATGTATGTAAGGTTTCGTATATAACCATTTAAATCCCCGTGATGTCAGCCTCGCCCTGCCATTTGTAATAAAAAAACCGCTGTACTCACGTGCGACGGTTTCCACGCCCTCCTGCCATTTCCCTGTCGGCGCCCCCGCACTGTTGCCCAAAACCCCAATCCGGCGCCGGTTTGCAGTGGTGTAGGCGCCGTCGGTGTGGTTGTCGGTTAAGGTTTGTTCCCCCTCTACTCCGACGTGGTTTGGCGGTTTCTTTGCACTTGATTGGATTCGATTTTGAGTTCAAAAATCGTTGATAAAGCTTCCATTTTTTGCCCTCTGGTTGGCTTTTCGAGCATAGGTCGCCATGGATCTGGAGCACGGACACGGTGCGGGTGGAGGTGACGATGCTGGTGGAGCGACTGGTGGTGGCAACGGAGGCGGCGGTGGCAACAGTGGCGCTGGGGGCAACGACGGCGGTGGCAACGGTGGTGGTGGCAATGACGGCGGCGGTGGCAACGACGGCGGTGGTGGAGACCGCGGCGGTGGTGGAGATGGCGGTGGTAACGGCGGCGGTGGCAACCTGGATTCGGCTCCTCCACCCGTCCAAAGCAGGCACGGCGGTGGCACGGAGGCTGCTGTTCAACTTGGTGTGCCCAAGTTGAAAGAAAATCTCCGCCAGTTCGTTCGGTAGAAGCAACTTGTTCAACGCGGGAAGAGGCCACCTACACCGCCCAGTTCAGATGACGATGATGACTTCATGGACCCTTCAAGGCCTCGTCCCCCGCCACCGTCTCCTCCCTCTGGTGTACGGTTGACCCGCTCGGCTGCTCGGCCTACCAACCAGCAGCCACAATCCGGGCGTCCGGCTAATACACAGAAGAAACGCGGAGTGACATTCCAGGTCAAGAAACATAGGTCCTATTGCATAAAAACCTGTCTTTTGTCTAAATTAAATGTAGTGGCGTTTTGATTTTATTTCCCAAATGCAGGAGCCGCAGTTGGATGCGACATCGAGGTCCAGAAAGAGGAAGGCCCCTGAAATAGTAAGTTTTTTTGCTGCTGCTAGGTTATCTCATCGTTATGGCTAATTTGGTTTACAAATTGCTTTGTTTGCATATTATCAGGGATCTAGTGAACTGCCACGGGCAAAAAGCCAGGGGAAACGAAGCGCTGCACCTGTCGGACCTTCCGAGCCTACAAGCAAAGTATGCTTATGTCCATTGTACTCATGTACTGTTTTTTCAATTTGTCTGAAGGATTAAATGCAATTTGCGAACCCTTAGTGTTGTATGCATCATGGTCATTATATTACTGAACATATTTGTTAAAGGTTTCTATGCATGGTCTACTCATTTATTTTTGCAATGTTGACATCCATGGGCCTTTTTATTGGCTTGTTTATCTAATCATTGAGGCTGATTTGGTTTACAAAATGTTTTGTTTACATATTATCAGGGATCCAGTGAACCGACACGGGGAAAAAGCAAGGGGAAACGAACTGCTGCTACTGCCGGACCTTCTGAGCCTACAAGCAAAGTATGATTATGTGCATTACACTCATAAACCCATTTATACATTTGTATGAAGTATTAAATGCACTTGATACCCCCTTGCTGCTGCATGCATATTGCTTCTTAGATTTATGAACCTATGTGCCTAAGGTTTCTATGCATGGTCTACTCATTTATTTTTTGCGTTGTTGACATCCACGGGCTTTTTATGCGCATGTTCTGGTTAAGGTAAATGTGATAAAAGGTTTCTATGCACTGATATGACCATTACATTCATGCACGTTGTTTATTGGGTTGATTAATGTTAGCATAGTTTTATATGCAGCACCTGAACCGTTGTATTCAAATCTTTTTAGAGTTTTTGATCATTGATACATGTCCACTTTTTTTGTGCTGTTATTGAAATACTTTTGATGTTATATG